>JAXIVJ010012499.1:0-40135 GCA_036785665.1 Chirona hameri
AATTACGAGGCCTTTACTAACCACCCCTAGTAAAACGTACTAGGGGTATTACCACCGGTTTTACTAGGGACCTGGTAAAATTTACCACCCCAAAAAAACATGAGCTAGTCAAAGCTTACTAGCCCGGTTACGACGGGGATAGTCACGCTTACTAGCCCGGTTACGAGGGGGTAGTACGCTTACTAGCCCGGTTACCACGGGGGTAGTCACGCTTACTAGCCCGGTTACGAGGGGGTAGTCACGCTTACTATCCCGGTTACGACGGGGGTAGTCACGTTTACTACCGCAAATACCAGGGTTCAGCGACGGTTCCTAACCTGGTACTAGGAGTATAGTAAGTGGTACTACCCTCTCTTACCAGGGAATTCCCTTTCTTACCAGCCAACTTACCACATATCCACCAGTTACAGCAGCTTTTGCGTTGACTATTTTTCGCCCGAATATTTCAACAACAGGCAATTTTTTTCCGGAACGAGATTTATTCGTACAGTAGACCGAGTTGAAACATCTGACATGACAGTTATTACAGCAAACACGCGGCTGATCGCCTGCTCGGGAACGCCCCGAGCAGGCGAATCGCCGTGTTTTTCAGAACCTTTGGGGGCCATGACCAATTGGCACCCTGGATCCGCCCTTGGGTTGCTGTATTGAAACTATATTCATTCTATAAAAATATGCATGAAATAGGTTTCACATGCATAAGAAAATCGCATGGGAGCAAACAAAACTCTACCCCAAATTCCTGGGAAGTTTGTTGACATTGTTCAAGAATTGTTCGGAGATGATACATCTGCCTGCATACGCATCTAACTAGAATATAATACCATGGAAACTGTTCATAATGCAGTTAATACACTACCAACAAAGAGCAACAAGCATAAAGTACAACTTAACATGTACGCACTCACCCCTACACACGTAGCACGCACTCACGGTGGAACACTTCCGCACTCACGTCACGCAGTCTCTGCAGTTGCGAATCGATATGGCTGCCACTACTAACAAAGAGCAACACACATTAAGTACAATGCAAAGAAACTTAACACTTCATCCCTCCAACACACGTACCGACCCGACATGCACTTACGCCAACGCAGTTTGAATGCACTTGAACGCATGCAGTGTCTGCTTGCGAATCAAGATGGCTGCCGCGTGTGCCGAATTCAGAGGGGGGTGGATTCCGCCCCCCCCCCCCCCCTCATGTTTTTCGCAGATATCTCCCGAACGGCTGGGAGCATGCCCATGAAATTTTGGGACTTTCATAGAATTGAATACCGCATTTGGAGTCAAAATTTTGAGTTCTTAACTTGAACAGAGGCGGTTCCAGGGCACAGTTTTTGATGGGTTCGGAGGCGATTATTTTGGCGATAATACGGAAATGCGATCTTCACGGTTTTTCCTAACTGCCTCAAGTATGGAGGAGTTACATCGGTTTACGGTGATTGCAACAAGTGCAAATTAGTTGATGTTAATGAAATATCATAAAAATTGCATGGCAAAGGCGGTTTCAGGGGTTGAAAGGGGGGGGGGGGGGGTTTCCAGGAAGTATTCAATGTTTGGCGGGAATCCAATAGAGCGATGTAAGGGGCATTTCTAGCTATCAAGATGTAAAAGATAGCTTCTGCTTCCATTATTTACATAATTTATTACATATAGAGTTTCAGGGGCGTGGTCAGGCACATGCATAGGGGTGACTGGGATGGTGATGACGATATGCCAGCGATAACGGCGCAATCTCGACGTTTAGCCTATAATGATATATGCACATATGAGGCCAGAAAAGGGAATAAAGTCCTTTTTTGCAGAGGCGCGCTCAGGAATGAAGAAAGGGGGTCATATTATTGCAAGGAAACTAAGAGGCATGGGCGTACAATGACATAACATTCTGCAGTTTTCGGATGAAACACGCATTACAGGCTACTCTACGAACGATTATAAGATAGTAGGCGAGTCCAGGTAGGGTAAAAAGGGGGGTAAGCAATGTTAATTGAAGTTGTAAGTGAAATAGTCACTGTTTGACTAGTTAGTATCATAATAGCGGATAATATACTTATCAAAAGGTCTTGCGCCGCCCCAGTTTGGATCCTGGATACGCCTATCATGAAGTACAACATTCAAAAAGGAACTATCTACGATCAGTAACATATTTATAGTGCTGAGTAGCAACTTCTCTGCGGTTAATATTTTTTCCCAATTTGACCTCCCTTTTTCACTAACCTGGTGCCGCCTATGGCAAAAAATATAATTTATAACTGTTTTGTCCTAATGTCATAATCATATACCATTTCATTTATCAAAAAAACAACATAAATGGTTTCATTACGCATTTACTTCACCCCATATTGAGTGACCTGCACACGCCTATGATTTTTGAATTTTCAAACGTCACCGTCATATACCAATTTCCAATTCAATCTATATCGATTCCTATTAGTTGTGTTAAAATCGGTCGATAAACATGAGCTATGTTGGATCAAAAATATCACTAAGATTTGTAGTTTTTGCCCCCCCCCCCCCCTGTTGCCCCCCTATCCAAAATTTAGATTTTGTTATTATTCAGAAATGTAGATCGTGTTGAGGGGAACCAAACACCGTTTCATTTTGAAAATCGGACGGGTAGATCTCGAGATCTCCGGGGGGGGCGGAATCCGCCCCCCCCCCTGTTAAAAATAGGGGTAGCCAGGAGCCTGTTACAAATAGGGTTAAAGGCCTGGTAAAAGGGCGAGCCCCCTGGTAAGCACTCTAGTAGACAGCTTGTCGCGCGTGTGCCTAATGCAGGGGGTAGTTCAAGACCTGGTTCAAGGCGAGCCCCCTCTACCAACCAGGGTCTCTACCATGGGTGAGACCCTGGTACCGAATACTACCATTAGTACCAGGCCTCGAAGGGTGGTATCTTGGGTGGTAGAAGGCTTTACTAGGGGGGGGGGGCTGGTAAGACCCATAGTATATTTTTATCTCAGTGCACCAGAGCCAATGTGCGTACATTACAAGGGCGTCGCCGTAGGGGGGGGACGGTGGGACACTGTCCCCCCGGTCCTCAGACTGGGGGGATTGCCCCCCCTAGTTTTGGAGACATAAATCCATACTTTGTTCGGAATATTGCAGGTCTCAATATCATCAAAAGCATTAAGAAAAAAAGTATCAGTGCAATGGAAGAATTGAAGGGATCAGGACAATATTGTTACTTTTCTTAAGGGAAGTTGACAGGGATTTAAATGAAATTTCAGTACCAGAAAAAGGGCATATTATGTCGTTATAACGCCATAATATTCCCATTTTTATTTGTTGTTTAGGCACACTTTGTGCTTGCTGAAAGGAAACACCGACAAATAGTTGTACGACATGAACGTTTTTGTGCGCAAGTTTCAGTCACTTCGACCGAATGGCTGCAAAGAAATAAGCTTCTGAAAACTATGTCTACGGTCGGTCGGGCCGGTCATATGTATATTTGTCCCAGGGGCGGTCGCAGCCCTGGCCTTGGGGGAGGGGGCAACCTGGCAAAAGGGCCCCCGATTGGTCTGAAAGGGCCCTCTGTCGGTGTAGGGCCCCTACGCTGATTTTAAAGAGTATTTTGTACACCTGATGCTTGTTTTTTAAACTTTTTGGGTATTTTAACCCGTTATTGACTGGGGGGGGGGGGGGGTAACGCCCCCTGATGAATTTTCGTAATAGCTCCAAACCAGTGGAGCTATCAACGTGCAACTTCGGGTACCTTCTTATAAATCACGTTTACGTCTTCTGTGAAAAAATAAAGCAATTTCGACGAAAATTTCGAGTTATATCGAATTTAGTGACGTCACTACACACAAGTTTTACACCAAAATCAGCTCAAATGTAACAGACCGTACAAATGCCATACTTGGAGCAACATCAAAACATCCAGAAACATCAAAAGATAGAAAATGGCAGGAGCTACAACATGGCGATCTCATAATTTGGAAAAGTTTGGCTTTTGACCCCCAAAAATTCAAAAAGTTTTGTTTTGGGAGAAAATACCCACAAAATCCCATTGTTCACAGATATTCAAAAATCCGAAATATATGTCATAGAACAACATATCAGAAACTACCATACCAAATTTCAGAATGATATCACCATTTTTGACTGACTTATGGTATCTAAAGTATGGGTAACTCATGACGTAATATACACAAATTGTGTTGTTTTTGCTTTTATGGACCAGATACAGACAAATAAATGGCACCACTGTATTTCTGAGACAAACCCGGCTTAGAAACATGCCTTTGTATTTATATTTATCCATTTAAAATTTTGACCTTCAGTGATCTGAACTTGACCTGAACTTGACATTAACTTCACGTTAATGAAGTCAGGTGGTCAAATGACTATCGTTATCGAATTATATGTGGCAAATAACTTATAAAGCATGTGTTGCATGACTTTCGTAGATATTTTGAGCATGTTAACCCAGTGTCAGACAAGTGGCCCGTTTCTCCATTTGTCTGAACTTAGGAAGTTTTGTTCCATGAAAACTTTGACTGTAAAGAATTATATTGTTTAGTCTGCGGGTGCAAATGGCTGACGAGCATACAAATAGACTGAGACTGACTTTCCGAACAATGGCCGGCACGTGACAGTGATGCGACACAAATTGTCCCAAACAAAAAATCGTAAAGCAGAACCTCCAAATTCCCAACATCCGAAATTTTGGCAGTGATTTAGGGAAGGAAAACTGGTAGGCTTCCAAATTAAACAAAAAACTTGTTAAAACCTCCCAAAAAAAGTTTTGCTTATTCAGGTTACAACCCAGCCACTGATACCATCGTCATCGGGGCCATGGTTTTTTAGAGTCCCATAGTTATCCATGGGACTCTAAAAACACGTATGCAAAAGACGGCGGTACTTTAGACTGAGACTTGAGCCCAGTTTCCCACATACGCAACGATACAAGGTACCGCTTTAACATACGACCCGGGAGTCTCGGTCCCCGACTGACGCTAAGACCATATATGTACAAGAAATACGACTGACGATTCATCAACTTTTCACATCATAATATATGCACATATTGGCATACATGAAAATAGGTTGTGTAGAAACGCGTGTAAAAAAGAATACTGGTATACGCATTACACAATTTGTTCCGCCGCTGGCGAAAAATTTGTTCGGCGAACTTAGATCGTGGAACCACTTTTCTAACACTGTGTTAACCTTTTGTGACCTGACCTCTTGATCTTGACAGAAACAATCTCACTTTAGTTCATGCGGGATGTGTACCATACCTTTGGCAGCACTTTGGGTGATCCTGGTCGTAATCGAAGGCTTTGGATGGAAAGCATGGCCCATAAACTCAAATACGTCCATTTTGACATTTTACCTGACCGTGACCTGACATTTGACCTCACTTTGACATTTTGGAGTATGTTTTGTATTTTTCTCATTGAGAGCTTTCGATTGCCGCCTTGCGCGTCTTGATGCGATCATTGGTTCGATAGATAGCCAGGGGGCGTTTAACGCCCCCCCCCCCCCAGTCAATGGCGTTCTGTTGAGACCCCAGTCAATACCAGGTTAAACCCTATGGCTTATGCCGGTCTGAAAGCGGCCTTCAGACGGTCTGAGAGGGTATTTTCAGTTCAGGCATTGGGTATCCCAAGACAGATCGGCAGGGCCAAAACACACTGCATTTCATGTTTTTTTTTTAATCCGTTGTCATGAGTTTTAACAGCGACGTCACGAAAAGTGTGTGTTGGGGGGGGGGGGGCCGGGGCAGTGAAACTTTTATGTCGGATTGAGAGAAACCAAATAGGCGTTATGCCACTATGCAATATTTTTGTTGTAGATTCGGGCTCTTCTAGTCTTGCCAGTGTGCGAAGCTTTTGCCATACAAAATTATCGACCAAAAGACAATTTTAGCAGACAGTATTTGTATTTTATTTAGCAACAATACAAAATGGCAGAAAAGTGAGGGGCAATTCATACGCCTATGTGGCTATATGAGGCGCTGAATCACGTTGTGGCAAGTTTCAGCTCCCTTGATGGAGGAACAATAATTACTGAGTTATCGCCACCGGCATTTCCGTGGGGTCATGATGTTCTCAGCCAAAACGCTGCCACTTGGCTTACTCAACATGGGGGGGGGAGCGAGGGCCACCCCAAAATTATATATCTATATAATCGACACTTATGTCCAGCTCTAACTAATGGTGTTTTGTATTAAATGTATGATTTAGATGAGTTAAACAAACGTTCGTGTTCTTCATAAATCATACATTGCGCCACCGTTTCGGGAGAGTTCGATTTTACACTTAATAGTGTGAATGTCCACTGAACATCTTTAGCCAAATGCTAGGAATGGCAGTTTAAAAAATCATCCGAAACACGAGCCCAAAGTAAGACCCGTTATATCTGAAGCCACAACTAATATGGTAAACTAACCCAATGTCCTACAATACGACCTGTTTCGACATTAATCAGCAACTCTGTTTATTTTATGTCCCATATGCAGTGCACGAGCAGCGCTTGGCGACGTCTAAATTAGGCCAGCTGCGCAAAATATAAGCCGTCCTCGGTACAATTACGAAGCAAAGCGACCCCACAATAACATAGTCTGTAATAGACTAATAGTCTGTAACTTCATCCTGGTGATAACGGAGCAAGCCCCTGTACACTGTACAGTGCAAATGTTCTGACCACTTCCTCGGCACTACCTGTCGGTGCTGTACGCAGTGGAATCCAATGCAATCAGTACAGCCCTCGCCCCCGATATCGGTGGCGAGGGCACACATAGTTGCATTGGATTCCAGTGCGTGCAGCACCGACAGACGCGCAGGTTGTGCCGATAAAGTGGTCAGAACTTATGCACTGCACTGTACATACATGTCTACGGACAGAGGAAACGACGTAGTCACGAGGTTTGCACTATGAATAAGCCTTGGAGACTGAGCTGGTGTCAGTCTGTTCACGACTGACGGGTCTGACATTGACTGTGTCTGGTGTCACCCCGACCGACCGGCATGGAGTGACAGACTCTGCAGGGGTATGTCACTCCATTTGTCACGGTGTCCTGGGTCTCCCTCTCCTCACCTTATCGGGCGTGGGCCAGACGGCTTCCAGTTCGTCCTTGTAGAGATCGCGGCGGAGCGCCCAGCCCAGGCCGGGCATCATCTCCACCCGGTACATCAGGCTGACGTCCTGCAGAGAGACGGCAGCGGTACAGGGTCAGATACTCGGTCACCAGGCGCGGATCTAGAGGTGGCGGGTGCTAGGGCACCCCCCCCCCCCCCGAGCCCGGGTCGTGACCATGTCGCGCCCGCTAAACGTGCCCGAAGGGCGCAACTTCTTGTATGCGGCGCCCGCCCCCCCCCCCCCCCCCCCCCCCCCCGCTGACCGAAATCCTGGTTCCGCGCCTGGTCACTACGGGGACATAGCAGACGGACGGTGCATGATAAAAGGTCAGAGGCACATGATACAGTGCTAGGAGTGTTCCTAAAATAATAGGGATAGCGATATTTTTACCCATTTTGAGGTTATTTGTAGGATAGAAATGTCCTAAGACGTATGTATATTTGATTAGCGATAAATTAACGCTAAATGAACGTCATGCTAAGCTATAATCTATTGCGTACGACGATGACCAATCGATCAACAGAGTACAAAAGTCTACAGAGTTAACACGCGCAGTGGAGAGGGGTATGCCACTAACACGCAGTGGAGAGGGGTGCACTTTAGTGTAGATCTCCGAAAGCATGAGAGAATGATGACACTTACAGGGAAGGTAGGTGCTATGATTATCTACATTTTGTAACATTTTATTGACCTTCGGTCCATATCTCAAAGATCAAACGATGTCACGAAGGTCAAATCTGGCCAAATGTCACAAGTTTTGAATTTGACCTCTGTGACGTCACAGATCACCAGCAATGTGTTGAACATTGTTTCCGGGGATGAACATTGACATTGTCTACCGAATGCCGTTTGGATCATCCCGATCCGACTGTTGGTTCCGAAGATATCGATTTGCCGACCGCGATTCTGGCCGCCATCTTGGACTAAAAATCCATATAACTCAAAAATGTATAGACCAATTTTGATTTTTGTTGCGTCAAACGATCTGCTATTGAATTGGCGTTAATATCACGCAACAAACACCGTCCTGCTCCGCTTCGTTTTCGAAATATTGACGACAATATGTGAGGGGGGGGCACAAAAGTGCCCCCACCCTCCACTGCGCGTGTTAACTTCATGACAAAAGTTACCGAATGGCACGACATGGACGAGTAGGAGCAGCCCCCACCAGTAACAGTTGGCAGCACTCGGGCGTTTGGGCGTTAAAAACCTACTACACCATAGGGTTCCTATGTTAAATTGATGATTTTCAGACGAAGCTGGCTCGTAGACTTTGGTACATATTTGAAATCCGACTTTTGGAACAGATAGCTACAACGTTTGTATTTATCATTTTTCGATATTCCGGGCGTAAAAAGGATAAATGGGCTTGGGGGTTAAAAAATGTCGGAACGACCGCTGACCGCTTCCAAATGCTACTACAATACTGAAATATACACTACTTCGACTACTACTTCGTAGTAGAACCTAATATGATCGCTTCCAAATGCTACTACATGTACTGCAAATACACTACTTTGACTACTACTTCGTATATTTGCTGGCGCTTAATTCAATAAATACAGATGTAATCTATGGAAATAGAAGTTGATATTGATAGCAAAGAATATTGAAATATTGAAATATTGTTCGGCTTTTCTTTTGATTAAAATAATATATTATTAGCACAAATAATCATTTTTTACAACTTTTTTTTACAATGAACAAGTTGCTAAACGTTCTCCAACTCTTATCTAGCAAAGAATACCTTTAATTTATAACCCGCGCACTGCAGGGGGGTTGATTTCCGCCCCCCTCCCCCTCAGGTTGTCAAAGATAGCGAAAAAAACGGCGGCGCGCAGCGCCGCCGGTTTTTGGCACATCTGTCAGGACATCAATTGCGCACATTTTGAGGAAAAAAATTCGGACATCTCCGGTCAGGTCACCAGACCAGGTCAAGTGACCCCACCTCCAATTTTTTTTGCAGTTGTGCCAAAGCCAGAGTTTTTCACCGATCAGTTTGAAACTTACAGGATGTCATGAGGGCATAAGTACTTACAATTCGTTTATCTCGGAATTTTGATATCGGTGACTTAAGGTCAGGTCAATTTCGTGACCTCCCCATAAGTCAATGGGGAAATATACAAATGCTTCCTATTTCAAGGATATGCATGATATTAGTCCAATTACTTCTGGATCATGTTATTATAGGATATTATTGATGATCCAAGTGTAATTTTTGTTCAGTGACCCCTATTGGGTCATTTGAGGTCATGCGAGGTCACCATCACTTGTTTGTCAATAACTCCCGACATAATGAAGATAGAGAAGTAAAACAGACATCAATGTGTTTGTCTCGTCGAGATACGTCTTGCCATATGCAACATGCCCTACTTGGGTCACCACTTGACCTTGACCTGAGGTCAAATTGTTAAGTTGACTTAAAAGGGTCACCATGTATATCATTCGAAGCGCCCTGACAAGATAAACATAATGGCGTAAACAGTTTGCTGTTATCTTAATTAAGTAAAAGTGAATTGCAAAAAACGATTTAGCAAAAAAACTTTTTTTTTCTTCTTTTTGACCTCTGTAGCCTCAAATATTGACCTGAGATCAAATCTGAGGACATCTTAGCGATTGCCAATGTCACTGGCTGGCGTTTGCTTTTTCCGTTTGTTTCTAACTAGCATCGTTTCTGAGATATATGAAAAGATATATGAAAATGTAGAAAAAATAGAAAAATAGAAAAAAATAGAGAAAACAAATGTCTGGAGCGATGTCCCAAAACAGGAAAAACTGGAAAATTTTACCTTTGATGACCTCTGGTGACCTCAATTTTGACCTGAGCTAAAAGAATACTGAATACTTTTGATAGAACATGTATCAATCTATCAAATGCCTTTTTCCGCTTCTCGCTGTGTAGTGTAGTTTTCGAGATCTCAGGAAGGGGGGCGGAAATCAACCCCCCTGCAGTTCGTGTTCGGCGCAAATTCGGCCTGCAGTGCGCGGGATAATAGACAAAACAATTACGATACAAATGATATCTTGTCTAATTCATTTGGGCGTTGCATTCCTTACTGCTCTACCCGTTGTTCTAATACCCTGAGTAGGAGTGGCATCCGGGTGACATTGAGACGCCACAGCGCCTCACTGGCTGAGCCGGGGTGGCGCGGCCGACATACGGACAGTCAGAGGCGTAGCCTCTCCAGACAAGTTGTGGGGCTGAGCTGGGAAAAATCGCTTAAAGGGACACTCCCACCTTCCCAACAGTTGTCAAATGTACGCCGCTTGTGGTGCAAAATATGAAATAATTGCTGCTGAACACGATTGACATTTGTTTCTCGCAAACAGTTCTCAATTTCATAAGAAGTTCAGTTTTAATATTTGGGTTGATGACGTCATATAGAGCTCTAAAGAGCTATACATGAATCCTTTACGCTGCCAAAGTATGGCACAATTATTTCGAGACAATTCTGGCGCTTTGAATACAAAACAAACCATTTACCAAACCATTTGAAACACGCAAATATATCCAAGTCTAACCTTAAAACAAGCCGACTATCATCACCATTTGGTAAAGTGTGGTGACGTCATCGGCTTTAGACCCCTATTCAAATACACGTGGGGTTTATTTGTTACAATTGTCAAGACCAAGCTCGAATTTCTTTTTGACTAGACCTGTGTGGTTGTTTTAACTGCTACCCTACTTAATTTAAATGCAAATCCAACAACATGGCTATCTCAACTCAAAACTAATGTCAAGGTGGGAGTGTCCCTTTAACCCGCGCCGTGCCGGTGCTCGGCGCCAACTTCGCCGTGCCGGGGGGTGTTTAGACACCCCCTCCAACTCGAAAACTAAAAGGGATAGAAAGACGCCGAAAAGCGCGTTGGAAAGCTCTCGACAAGCACATTCGAAATTACTTCGAATATTTGTTTTCCTAAAGTCAATATTGAGGTCACCAGAGGTCATCAAAGGTCAAATTTTCCAGTTTTAGGACTCCGCTCCAGAAACCCCCATATATCACAGGACCTATGATAGCTAGGAACAAACGGAAAACAGCAATGGAAAGCTATTGAAATATGCAATCAATATAGTGTCCTCAGATTTTAGCTCAGGTCAATAGTTGAGGCTCCAGAGCTCATCAAATGTAAAAAAGCTATGTTTTACAACACAGTTTTTCACGAATAGCTTTTTATCTAAAAACGACAAGGCAATAATTGTGATGTCATCGTGTTTGTATCATCAAGGCACTTCGACTCATATTAGTGTTGACCAGGTTAGGTCAACTTCAAAATTTGACCTCAGGTCAAGGTCAGGTGGTGACCCAAGTAGGTCATGTTGCATATGGGAAGACGGACATCGACGATACAAACACATTGGTGTCGGTTTCACTTATCTATCGGCATTATGTCGAGAGTTATTGACATATAACTGTTGGTGACCTCGGATGACCTCGGCTGACCCTGTAGGAGTCAGTGAACAAAAATGGCGCCTAGGTCATCAAGAATGGCCTATAGTAAAATGATCCAGAAGGAATTAGACTGATATTTTGCGTATCCTTGGAATGGGAAGCATTTGAATATTTCCCCATTGACTAATAATGGGGAGGTCACGAAATTGACCCAACCTTAGGTCGCTGATATACAAAATCCAAGATAAGCGAATTTTAGATACATATGACCTTATGAAATCCTGCAAGTGTAAAACCGATAATCCACAAACTGTGACTGTGGTACGACCACAAGTTGTTTTGGAGGTGGGGTCACGTGACCTGGTCTGGTGACCTGACCTGAGATGACCCGAGGTATTTTTTTTAAACATAATGTGCACAATTGATGCCCGAACAGCTGTGCCAAAAACAGCGGCGCTGCGTGCTGCCGTTTTTTCGCTATCCTCGAAAAACCTGAAGGGGTGTGTGTGTAACCCCCCCCCCCCCCCCCCCCCCCCCCCCACACACACACACACACACACACACACACACACACACACACACACACACACACACACACACACACACACACACACACACACACACACACACACACACACACACACACACAGCGCGGGTTAAAGTACCATCAATATACACAAAAATACGGATTTCTCCCCGGATTTGACCCACTTTCTCGTCCAAGTTGGGGGGGGGGGCTGAAGCTCCCTCAACTGAATAGGAAACTACACCCCTGCGGACAGTTAAGAACGATCCTGGAGCCGATGGCGGTCTCTTGAGGAAACCGACCGACTCTTCTTGACATGTCCCTGAGAAGAATGTATGCAAAGCAGACTTGCATGCCGCGATAAGCCGACTGAATGCTTGTTTACATTCCAGCTCAGTTAAAAGGGACACTGCCACTTTCGGATGATATGGATATCGTTAGAAACGGCTTAAACAAGTCATAAGGATTAAGGACCACTTATGATTGTTAACCGCCATCACAGGCTTACTCAAGCAGCGTAAATACAAAAAAAAATCATCTGTTATCAGAATCAACAACTGTTTACGATTTCTACTCACCACCAACCCCCCTTCAAATGCCACGTGACCATAACGGGGCAGAGCATGACCATATATGGCAGGTTCAAAGGTGTTTTTTTTGGCGCACTTCGGCTATTGTTTTGTCGCACTATTATTTTGCCGGTGTAGGGGTGTAGGCATTGTTTTGATCACGTGATACACTTATTATTGCTAAACAATCAACTCCTCATATTAATTTATTACTGACCAATATATCAATATTGGTCAGTAATAAATTAATATAAGGAGTTGAATTAATATATATATATATATATATATATATATATATATATATATATATATATATATATATATATATATATATATATATATATATATATATATATATATATATATATATATATATATATATATATATATATATATATATATATATATATATATATATATATATATATATATATATATATATATATATATATATATATATATATATATATATATATATATATATATATATATATATATATATATATATATATATATATATATATATATATATATATATATATATATATATATATATATATATATATATATATATATATATATATATATATATATATATATATATATATATATATATATATATATATATATATATATATATATATATATATATATATATATATATATATATATATATATATATATATATATATCAATATGAATGTTAACAATTTCGTATTGCATTAGCTAAGGGTGGGCCTGGTCACATGATAAATGCAGCCATGTTTTGTTTGTATTGAATAGGGAGGGTCTAAAAAAACTGTCCAGATTAGCAGGCAAGCCCATGCTTCGAAACTACTAGACCGATCTAAGTGATTCTTTCACCATTCAATTTGAACTGGTCGGAATGGGTGCCGTTTTGCGTTTTATCCACTTTAGTCTAATCTAAATGAACCAAATTGGATCAAAACCTGTGGTTCTAAATTGCAAGCAAGCCTATGCTCCAAGTCTATGGGACTGATCTGCGTGATTTCTGCACCATTCGATGCGGCATGGTGCAAAACGGCGCCGTATTGCGTTTTTTTACAGATTGGTTCACTTTAAGTGGACCAAATCGGACCAAAACCACCAAAAACCGTTGCAGGCAAGCCCATGTTCCGAGGCTATGGAACCAATCTGCATGATTTGTTCACCATTCGATCCGGCGTGGTCCAAAACGGGGCCGTTTTGCGTTTTATACAGATTGGCTTACTCTAAGTGGACCAAATTGGGCCAAAATCACCCAAAACCGTTGCAGGCAAGCTCATTCTCCGAGGCTATAGAACCGATCTGCACGATTTCTTCACCTTTCGATCCAGCGTGGTCCAAAACGGGGCCGTTTTGCGTTTTATACAGATTGGCTTACTCTAAGTGGACCAAATTGGACAAAACCACCAACAACTGCTGCGGACAAGCCCATGCTCCGAGGCTATGGGACTGATCTGCGTGATTTCTTCACCATTCGATCCGGCGTGGTCCAAAACGGTGCCGTTTTGCGTTTTATACAGATTGGTTTACTCTAAGTGGACCAAATTGGACAAAAACCACCAACAACTGTTGCAGGCAGGCACATGCTCCGATGCTATGGGACTGATTTGCGTAATTTATTCACCATTCGTTCCGGCGTGGTCCATAATGGTGCCGTTTTGCGTTTTATCTAGATTGGTTCACCCTAAGTGTACCAAATTGGGTCAAAACCACCAAAAACCGTTGCCATTGGTATGGAGCTGTCCGTTCCGGAGCCATGCTACTGCAAAATATGAAGGTGAAAAAAGGGGAAAAATACCATACAAAACTCCAATTATTTGTGCACATCACCCTATGATTACTTTTGTCTCAACTGGCTGGCATCATACTTCGTTTTACATCAGTGATTACGCTTCCACGACTCGCTATGTTAATCCAATGGGAGTTTCGGCACGTGCAAAATAGTTAAGGTCCAAAAAAGCGGAGGAGCCCCGGGAGTGGTTGCACGTGCTATTCTCTAGTGGCTAACTCGAAATCTTGCTGATCGGTTCATAATCGCTTGGTCACGTGATTTTGTCATATAGCACAACCTTATCTTTACAGACCTTGCTCGCCACTACATATATGGATTATGGAAGCGTTTGTTCCAGAGCGCTGTTCGGACGCACGCTAGCGGCTGCTAGTAGCGCTAGTATCGTTTTCGTTCTCCATGGCAACCAGGCATCAGCCAATGAAAAGCCAGAAAGGGAATACGTCACGATAGGAACCGTGGAGCCTGCCGAGAGGCTATCTCTGCTAGAGGAAAATCGCAGAAGCGGCGAAAGCGCTAGCGGATGTGTTTCAATAGTGGCGCATGAGACAAATCAAACTGAAATGAAAACAAACACAGATGTGATATGCCCCTGAAGCAGAGTCTGTAAGTGCTTCTGTGAGTTACGTCTGTGTCCTGCTGCATCTGTTTCCGTGACGTAATTGTGACGTCAGCTAGCGAAAAGCGCTAGTAGCGTGTGCCGAGCAGCGCTCAGTTAACTGCATCTGACCAACCGTCAGCTGACGCTATTGCAATTGGATGAGGCGGCAATGCACTTATTAATTGTGGTTCCTCATTCCTGTTAACTGGATGAAACGAATCTAGCGCATCTGGCGCACTTGTGTTGCCATGGAAACGTATGAAACAAACTCACTGACTATTTGATATTCGGTATCTCCGGAATCGGAGGACCGGGCAAAAAAACAGACATAAACAATGTAAGCAATCCGACACCAAAAAACCTAAGTCGGACAAACTTCATCAATGGTAGGAAATCCAAATCCCTTCGAAAAAATCAAAATCCCTTCGGAATTAATCTGGATCTTTTCGGAATTAATATTTTCTTTATGCCAATTATTTGGCTGAAATAAGACATGAAATGTTTTCTGACATTACAAATTTCGACAGAAGGCTTAAGCACAAAATATAGCTATTTACAATTGTTGCACAACGTTGCAAGTAATTGATTTTGGTACGTAGTGGTGAGCGGACTCATTGTCATTCAAGGCCATAGAGACTAGGTAGACCCGTCCGGGGTAGGCAGCGAAATGCGTGATGTCATGGGCACGTGACGTCACACGCTCCCTATTCAAATAGTGTTAAATCGGCCTACTTTCGCGTCCTACCATTTGCATACCTTAGGTGCCAGAGGGATAAATTGAGCACTACATGATAGATTGAAACGTCCTCTACAGCTCGCTTTGGGACATTTTCTCCTAAATAGCAAGGGTGAGCCGCTAAACGATGTTAAAGCAAGGCATGCAACCGAACGAGGCCCATGCCCATATAAGGCAATGTTTGGATTTTGGCCACGGGAACTGTCGCTGGATGCTGTTTTTGGTTGAAGTGCGAATTTTGTATTATTTCACCTGGTTGTTGATGAAGTAATGTGACTTGAGAATACTTTGTAGTAGTATCTATCAGGTGAAAGTATTTTTACATCTGGATTACACTTGTTTCACCTACAATTATGTTGAAGATCGTTGAGTGACGAATGCGCCACCGTAAAAAAAAACATGGCGGCCGCGCCGGTCGAAGGCCTAATTCTTTTCGTAGACTGAGAAGTGCCACGAGACGGTCTACGAAAAGAAATACGCTTCTCCAGATTCGGCCACCCCATTGGTGGAAATCGAACTGGAAAGTGACGCCATGGGACAGGGTGGACACGTTACGGAGATAGCCATGACACCCCCCTGATTGTCATTGTCTGGAAGAAAACCGAACTGTGAACGATGATATTGGGCGACTGGGCGCGAATTTCGAAAAACGGACTTCAGAGTGTTAATCAAATGGGATTGCTCTTTAGCATATATAAGTGGCAGTGTCCCTTTAACCCGCGCCGTGCCGGTGCTCGGCGCCACTTTCGCCGTGCCGGGGGGAGGGGGGGGGGAGGGTATTTAGACCCCCTCATCTAACTCGAAAACTAAAAGGGGTAGAAAGACGCGGACAAAAGCGTTAGAAAGCTCTCGACACGTCCATTCTAAGTTACTTCAGACATTGTTTTGGCTAAGGTCAATATTGAGGTCACTAGAGAGGTCATCAAAAGGTCAGATTTTCCAGTTTTAGGACTTCGCTTCGAACAATCCCACATATCTCGGGAACTATGATAGCTAGGAGAAAAAAAAACGAAATAAAAACATAGAAAGCTCTTGAAAATGCAATCCAAAACTTGACCCTGGATTGTGCTCAGATTAATAGTTTAGGCTCCAGAGCTCATCAAATGTCAAAAAGGCTATTTTTTTAGCAAAACAGTTTTTCAAAGATATATTTTTTATCTAATAAAGATAAGGCAATAATTGTGACGCCATCATGTTTGTCTCGTCAAGGCGCTTCCACTCATACTATTGTTGACCAGGTTAGTTCAACTAAAATATTTGCCCTCAGGTCAAGGTAAAGTGGTGACCCAAGTAGGTTATGTTGCATATGGGAAGACGTACCTCAACGAGACAAACACATTTTTTTCCCTTTAAAAAAAAAAAATTTAGTCCGAATATTTTGTATGGATGGATTTGCGAGGTCAGGACCCACGCTAAGCAGAGCTTGTTGCGCAGGTCCTGACCTCACCATCCGATCGCGCAATTCCTGTTGGCCGGCAGAATTTAGAATTTAGACATTTAGAATTTAGAATACATTGGTGTCAGTTTCACTTCTTTATCGTCATTCTGTCGAGAGTTATTGACAAAAAAAAGTGTTGGTTACCTCGGATGACCTCAGTTGACCCTGTAGGGGTCACTGAACAAAAATAGCACCTAGGTCATCAAGAATGGACTATGATAACATGATCCAGAAGGAATTGAACTGCTATCTTGCGTATTCTCGGAAAAGGAAATATTTTAATATTTCCCCGTTAACTTATAATGGGGAGGTCACGAAATTGACCCGACCTTAGGTCACTGATATACAAAAAAAAAACAGGATCAAGGAATTGTATACAAAAAAACTATCATTCGAAGACTGTGACTGTGGTACGACCACACACTTTTTTGGAGGTGGGGTCACGTGACCTGGTCTGGTGATCTGACCTGAGATGACTCGGGGTCAAGCATTTTACATAATGTGGGTAATTGATGGCCGAACAGCTGTGCCATAAACGGCGGCTCTGCGCGCTGCCGTGTTTCCGCTATCTTCGAAAAACCTGAGGGAGAGGGTAAATCCCCGGCACGGCGCGGGTTTAACGGCCTTCCCTGAACTTTCCATTATCGTTTTGATGAGCCAGACGTTGTCATTGATCCTCAGATACGCTGCTGACGTCACTGCCTACCTGCTCAGGTGCGCAGTGGAGCCACTCGCCGCACCGTTCACCAAGTCGCAGAGGTCAGAGCGGCCCCGTCTGACCTGTGCCGGCGTGTCGCGATGGGCCCCACCGCCGCATCCGGTCCCATCCCAGGTCCGGACCCTGGCTCAGACCAGGTGGGGCCTAAGGATAGCCGGCCGTCGCAGCTGACCCCACTTGCGCAGGACAGCACTCCACTGGCCAGACAGCGACGCACCGCCCCACGGACCCAGGAGGCCACGCCGCTGGCTGGCTGGCAGGAGCGTCTGGCCCCGATGGCACAGGAGGAGAAGATGACACCCCTACAGACGCCGGACAAAGGCGAGAAGAACCCGTCCGGGACTCCGACCGACACCAAGTGGCCTCAAAGGTTCGAGGGCGACTTTGACGAGCTGCTGAACCTGGTGGGAGACTTCGGCCGCTTCCAGTGGCGGCTGTTCCTGATCATGCAGCTGCCGTTCATCTTCCTTGCTTTCAACTACTTTGGCCAGATCTGGATGACGCTCGAGCCGGACCACTGGTGCCGCGTGCCGGTACTGGAGGCGCGCGGCTGGGCGCAGCAGCAGATCCGCAACCTCTCCTCGCCTCTGGAGCAGCGCGGCTCTCACGCGGGTCTGAAGCACTCGCAGTGCCGCATGTACGACGTCGACTTTGCCTCAGTGAACCCGGACACGTGGATGCCCAGGAACAGCACTCCAACTGTGCCGTGCCGCCACGGCTGGACATACGACTTCTCCGAGATTTATCCGACCATCGTCTCCGACAACGACTGGGTGTGCGACGAAGCCTGGAAGCCGACACTCGCCTACAGCCTGTTCTTCGCCGGCTCGATGGTCGGCACCGTGGGCTTCAGCCACCTGTCGGACCACGTCGGCCGGCTGCCGGTGCTCGTGCTGTCCAACGTCGTCTGCGGCGTGGCCGGCTTCGCGTGCGCGTTCGTCTCGTCACTGCCGCTTTTCGCCGCGCTGCGCTTCGTCGCCGGCCTGGCCAACAACCAGATGACGACGCAGGCGATCGTGCTGATGTCAGAGTTCGCCGGGCCGCGACACCGAGCTATGGTGGTGAACGTGCCGCTGGCCACGTCGCTGTGCGGCGCCATGGTGGTGATGCCGTGGATCGCGCGCCTCCTCTACCACTGGACGTACGTGGCCATGGCTTTCTCGGCGCCGATGCTGCTGACGCTGATGTACTATGTGCTAGGCGTGCCTGAGTCGTGCCGCTGGCTGCAGCACGTCGGCCGCGTGGACGAAGCCGTCAAGGAGATGCGAGCCATCGCCGTCGAAAACGGCCGTCGCGTGCCCGACGAGGTGTTCGAGCGCTTCACGGTCGCCGCCAAGCGGCACCACGACCTGGAGGAGGCGCAGCCGCGGCCGACGCTGCTGGACGCGCTCCGCCTGCCGCGCCTGCGCTTGCGCCTACTGACCATCACGGTGGCCACGATGACCACGCTGCTGGCGTTCGACCTGATCGCGCGCAGTACCGAGCTCGACATGGACGTGTACTCGTCCCAGTCGCTGCTGGGCCTGACGGAGGCGCCGGCCGACCTGTTGACCTGGCTGCTGCTCGAGACGCTCGGACGCCGCTGGAGCATGACCGGCTCCATGGTGACCGCCTCCGGACTGGCACTGGGCCTGTCGACGCTGCTGCGCGAGGGCGGCCGGCCGGTCGCCTCCACCACGGTGGCGTTCCTGTGCCGCTGCTGCGTTACCGTCGCCTTCAACGTGCTGTGGTCGCAGCACATGGAGCTGGTGCCGACAGTAATACGCGGCCGGGCGAGCGGCGCGGCCAACGTGGCCGGCCACGCGTGTGTGATGCTGAGTCCGGTGGTGCTGTCGCTGGCCAAGGTGGACCGCGGCCTGCCGGCGATAGTGCTGGCTGTCGTGGCGCTGCTGGGCGGCCTGGTGACCAGTACCCTGCCGGAGACCTCTCACCAGCCGCTGCCCGACACCTTGGAGCAGGGTGAGGAGTTCGGCCGCGACCAGCGCTTCTTCCAGTGCTTCTGGTACAACCCGTGCCGCGCACACAAGCCAAAAGAGACGGGCGACCAGGAGATGGAGGGCTGTGACAATCAGGCGGCGGTGCTCGACGTATGACACCGGGTGAGCCGGTGTGACTGGGGCGCCCTGCGTGGTGAACGGAGACGTATGACGCCGGGGGGTCCAGTGTGACTGGGGCGCCCTGTGAGGTGAACAGAGACGTATGACGCCGGGGGGGGGGGGGGGCGGTGTGACTGGGGCGCCCTGTGAGGTGAACGGACTGACGCCAGCATGTGGGACAGGCGCACCGGGCCCAGGTGGGGATCGGTGGCTAGTTTTGGAGATAAGTTAGCTCATAGATGAGCTCTCTCATTCCACTCACGTCGAATTTGTGGAGAACCAGAAATCTGACAATGTGCAATGTTTATTGACACCTGCCTGCTGGACACACAAAAACACCAAACCCACACAAAAAAAACACCCACACAAAAAAATGTAAAATTTGTGCCTATTCGACCAGCGTTCGTGGAAATCAAATACATTAATCCAATGAATATAATGCCCTTCTATCATGTGTCAGCAATCTTCACTGTCTCGTTCACTTCTGTCTTCAGTCTTCTGTCTCGTTCACTTGTCTCATGCGTTGGCCAATGAATGGTTCACTGTGTTTTGCGAGGCGACCTTTTATCGAATATACATACATTCCAGGTTGATCGTGAATGGCCATGGCGAGGCTTGTGATACTGAAAGTCGTGGGTGTGCAGACCGCTGCGACTGAGACCATGTGATACCCTGCTGATGCGTCTCACCAGCCAATGTCCAGAGTTTGCACAGTGCACATATTTGCAAACCATTTTAGCTACTATCCCGCGCACTGCAGGGGCTTTGCGCCGATCACTAACTGCAGGGGGTTGATCCCCCCCCCCCCCGTGAGATCTAGAAAACTACGCAACGTAACGACAAGTGGAAAACGGCGTTTGATAGCTTGATACAAGTTATATCCAAAGTATTTCAGTATTTTTTAAGTCAGGTCAAAATTGAGGTCACCAGAGGTCATCAAAGGTCAATTTTCCAGTTTTTTTTTCTGTTTTAGGACTTTGCTCCATAAATTCCCATATATCTCAGAAACTATGCTAGCTAGAAACAAACCGAAAAAGCGATCGCCAGCCATTGAAATTTGCAATTGAAAAAATGTCCCTTACATTTGATATCAGGTCAATATTTAAGGCTCCAGAGCAGACTTGTCAATGATTCATATTTGTCATGAGTCGATTCACAGTGATTCACAGACCATAATGAATGATTCAATCATGATTCAATCACTCAACATTACCATAATGAATGATTCAATCATGATTCAATCACTTAACATTACAATAATGAATGATTCAATCATGATTCAATCACTCAACATTACCATAATGAATGATTCAATCTTGATTCAATCACTCAACACTAAAGGGAAGTGTCGACTCCTTTGTCTAACTCCTTTGATTTTGAATGTGCGACACTAATATTGTATGAGGGCGATAGGGAGGTCATGCTCTACCTGTGTGCCAATTTTCATGCACATCAGAATAGTCCGCCGTTTGACCTTAAACATATGGCCTGCTCTAAATCCTTTGATTTTAAATGTGCGACTCCAATATTTCATGAGCGTGATAAGGAGGTTATGTTCTACCAGTGTGCTAATTTTCATGCACATCGGAATAGTCCGCTGTTTGACCTTAAACCTATCTGACCTGCTCTAACTCCTTTGATTTTGAATGTGCGACTCTTAGATTTTACCAGAATGATCACTAGATCGTGATATATCTGTGTACCAATTTGGAAGCCAATCTAAATAGTCCTCGAATGTATTTCCGAATGTGAATGTGAATGTGAGCCAATTGGACACGCGTGTTGTTTATTTTGATTATAAAATGATATTTATAATATTTATTATAATTGCAAATTCCAAGTTCCAAAAGCATTAATGACTTTACGTTTCACTTTTTTAAGCGAATAGAACATATATTTTGATTTTGTATTAGGTAGTATTTTGTATAAAGCATGATGTGGAATAAAGCGGCGCCGATGCAACAGTGATATTTGGGACATGCGGAGGTCATGCAAATGTTTGTCTATGATTTAGTTTTTGATATGGTATAGCCTAGAAATTAGGAAAAGGTGGGTACCTTTTGATAATTTTTCGTGTGAAAAGGGTGTGCGTGTACTGTGTGGTTTATGAACCAAAGTATGAGTTAGTTACCTTTTCTAAGTTGTTAGGTACCTACCCCTAACCCTACCAGTTCCAAGGTATTCACCTAGTTAGGGCTGATTGAACAGTGGCTTTGTGCCCACTGGAGTTGGACACAAAGCCTCGCTTTCTTTACGCATAGATGAATTACAGGCTACAGCTCAGGACACAGAGCTCATATAATTGGCCATTAAGTGCCTGGTTTGTCCACAGGGCACAGATGAATGCTGGGCCGCTGGCATATTTTGTGGACAGTTTATGCTGTTCGACCAAAAAAGAATGATTCTTTGAGCAATGAATGATTCAATCAGCCTATTTTCTCTGTATGAATGATTCAATCAGTGACTCACAGCAGGTTTGCGCATGAGGTGAATCGATTCATGAGTCATTCATTTGAAATAAGAATGATTCAATCAAAAGTAGTCGATTCACATTGAATCGTTGACAAGTCTGCTCCAGAGGTAAAAAAAGAAAGAAATGCTGCTTTTTTGCTAAACTGTTTTTCGCTAATAACTTTTACCTAATAAAGATAACTGAAAACTCTTTACGCCATTCTGTTGGCCTCTCAAGGCGCTTCGAATGACGAACATGGCGACCGCGTTTGATCAACTTCAAAATTTGACTTCATGTCACGTGACCTTGACCTGAGATCAAGACACAAGTAGGTTATGTTGCATACAGATACGTGTCTCGATGAGACAAACACATTGCTGTCGGTTTTACTTATCTATCTTCATTATGTCGCGAGTTATTGACAAAAAAAGTGATGGTAACCTCGGATGACATCAAATGACCCCATAGGGGTCACTGAACAAAACTTACACTTGGATCATCAAGAATATCCTATATTAACATGATCCAGAAGTAATTGGACTAATATCATGCATATTCTTGAAATAGGAATCATTTGAATATTTCCCCATTACTTATTATGGGAGGTCACGAAATTGACCTGACCCTAGGTCACCGATATCCAAATTCCGAGATTAACGAATTGTAAGTACTTCTGCCCTCATGACACCCTGTAAGTTTCAAACTGATCGGTGAGAAACTCTGGCTTTGGCGCAACTGCAAACGTTTTTGGAGGTGGGGTCACTTGACCTGGTCTGGTGACCTGACCTGAGATGACCCAAGGTTCATGTTGTTTTCAAAGTGTGTGCGATTGATGTCATAACAGGTGTGCCAAAACTTGGCGGCGCTGCGCGCCGCTGTGTTTTCGCTATCTGCGAAAAACCTGAGGGGTGGAAATCCCCCCCCCCCCCCCTGCAGTGCGCGGGAAGATAAAACATCACGTTTATATCGTGGATACTGGATTTAATTTCTTATTTTCATCAGCTTTGTCCTGCACCGTGCTGTTGGCGCAGTTCTGTTAGCAGTTAAATACCTGTATTTAATACATTTTTGCATTGATTAGCGTTTATACAAAGTGATATTTAGCAAGCTTTGACTATTACTATTTTTTACTTGATTGAGGTATATAATCGAGTAAAAATGTCCCACAGGTAGCAATTTTTCGTCCCGGTTTTCTCGTTACAGGATGGAGTAGATAATGTAATAAATGTTATAAAAACATAAAATAGCATGTCTGAATCCCTGAACATTATGGGTAACCGATTAATATATACTTCAATGCACACGACACGGCTGCAGTGAGGCCACGGACCGGGCTGACTGTGTCCGATGCCACAAGTCTGTCGAACAGAATACCTACGCCGCACCACCCAGCCCCCCTCCACGAACCGCGGGCTCCCTTTACTATGACGTCACCACGGCGGTCAGAATCCCTTTACCCTATTCTAACACATGTAAATAATGAAGACAATTACGAAGGACTGACGCCACAAGAGTATGCCGTTAACGGTATATAAAAATACTTCATTGGAAGCGGACGTTCTTGGTTAATTAAGAAATATACCTCAAGAAGCAAAAATCATGGTAAAAAGGGCAAAATTATGCTGTAGCAGTGACCACTGCATGAGGGAGGAAAGGGTTGCCTTCAACAAAGGGAAAAATTTCTTTCAATATTACCCCAAATAAAGGAATCTCTTTGAGAATTGTGGTAGAATTCTGCTGCCAGATGCTACCAAATCCAATTCTCGCTTCACTCTGATGGTATGGCTCTCGACCTATATTAATCCCAGATCATCGATTTATATGTGCTTTTAACTCTAAATAATCTACAGGCAATTATTTTAGACCGGCATAATTGCAGCGCTAGCCCAAGTTTTTACTTTACTACCATAGTTTTGGCCAGTGTATCATCCTGGTATAGTGCGCCATTTTTGTATTACCTTTTTTAGTATTCAGTGTGGAAAATGCTCACGCTACGCGACCTAATCCACCAACAACAACAGTGGAAAATGCTCTGTTTTGTCGTAGTTTAAGATCAATATGTAGTTTATACATGTGTTGATTTTATATTTTTTACCCGTTATTGGTATAGCTTTAACTATTTCATTACAAATTGACATTAGTGTTATTCACAATGTGCTAACATGTAAGCACATTTAGGCTTGTATGCAAAACGTGGCAGGAACATTGACAACATATTTTGGGCAGTCCAAATCCTGCCCCATTTGGGGCAGGATTTTCTGGTCAAATTTTGCTCCTCGGGCAGCAAATACTGTTGACTGGGGTGGTCAGTCATCTTCACGATCACATTTTATCTAGTGTGAATCAGTAAATTGTTACTTCTGCCCCCAAAAGTCAGAAGCTGCCCCAAAATTCCAAAAGCTGCCTCTAAATTTTCCAAAGCTGCCCCAGTTTTGATGTGTTGTGCCAGCCCCGCCCTGACAAGATCTCGTCAAAACTTGCCATGTTTTCAGACTGGTTATTGATTCAAAGTTTTGGGAACAATTCAATCATGTTTCATTTTTGAATCTGAATTATTCAATCACCGTTCGATTCCCGGCTAAAATGTTAACAATTGATTATTTCCGATTCAAAGAATCAAAACAAAGATTTTAATCTATTCACGTTTGATTCAACATTTAAATATATGTGGTGAATTTGTCCAATAATTAAAAATGGAAACATACATATATATCATCATTAAAACATTGTTACAGTGATACTATTTCAATATAAATAAATGTAGCCACAGGGACTGCATGTATTTGCACAATTTACCAGTGTACTTGAATTGTTAAGAATCGTTAAATCTTTTGATTTAATCAGCCCTGATTTGATGCGGGTTGTGCAGGTTTGCAACTGATTGTGTATTTGCCATTTAACCCAACTTTACATTAGTAGTTTTCCTAGATAAATTTGGATCTTGGGCAAATTTTGGATGCATGGATGTCAACCTTGGAACTTGGTTGGAACATGGTTTGCATTTTGCTGAAACAATCAATACCAGCATACATTGTGGAAGGAGGTCTTGGTCTGTTTTCAGCCTTTACTTAACTTTAGCTTTGTTTTACCATTTAACATCTAGTTGCACAATGATATGTAAGCCAGTTTGTAATCTATGTTATACCTGCTGGGCTAATAGCACTGGACTGGACCAAAAAACTTGCGCTTGGCTTGTGTTCACTACTACATGCTAAAAAAAAGTCAAAAATTGTTGAAGTAAATAAAGGCTTAAAAATAATTTGACTGGACTGGACTTTATGGCCTTTGCAATTCTCTAAGCAGTATTTGCTTTTCTAGACTGAATGCTGTGCTGGCAGTGAGCAGCTGTTGGCGCCGCTTGGTCGGGTGGCACTGCAGTCCACAACGGCCACCTCAACTGACAAACTGCGATGCTTCAAAGACATTGTGCATCAAAACAGGTGACAATGCTGGCAAGTTGAGGGGTGGGGAAGGTTCTATGTGATGCAGTTTGGAGATATTTGTGTGACAAAACTGTAGGGATACATTGATAGATGAATTGATGTATTAAGGTTCAGTGTCAAATTGTCAAATATAATGCTGAGTAGTTTCAAATATAGTTGTGTGAAGAAGATAGACTCTAACTCCAGTTATTTATTAATTTGATGTTTTCTTCATCAAAATGTGTGACAACACTCGCTTATAACAGAAGCATTGCACATTTGAGTTTAGACTGATTATTTATTCAACTTTTTAGAATTTATTCTTTCCAATTCAAATAATAATACAAATAATCGATTCACATTAGATTCAACATTTAAATATAAATGTTGAATTTATGCAAAATTAATACAAATGGAAACATACATATATATGATCACTAAAACATTGTTACAGCAATAATATTTCAGCATACATGAATGTAGACACTGGGACTGCATTGTATGTGCACAATTTACCATGTGCACTTTTGAATCGTTCAGAATCGTTAAATCTTTTGATTCAATCAGCCTTGGTTCCATGCAGGTTTTGATTCAATCACGATTCATGAATCAAAAGATCTGGTCGTGAATCGAGTCTTCTTTGATTCAAGGAATTTTGATTAAACGATTCCAATAAATTCCATCCAAGTCGAATCAATAACCAGTCTCGAGTTCCATTTGGTCGACCGATTGTATTCCAGGCTGTCGTGATTTATGTGAATATATGACTGTTGCAGACACTCGATAAGTAGCTGACCCCATTTTCAATGTACTGAGTTTGGCATGCTCATGATCTTTGGCAGGGAGCTGGACATCGAGCCGAGGTTGCGGCCGCATTCAGCTGGCGCTGATCGACGTGCTGGTGACGCTGTTGGGACGCGGAGCCGACAGAGTGTTGCGATGCGCACGGCTGGACGCCGCTGCACCTAGCTACCGACGCCGGCCAACGCGCTGGGTCGGATAGCTGGCCCAGGAGCGCCAGCTGTTCGACGCCGGCGGCCTAGAACGCGTCAACCGACGCTTATGCCGACTGCGTGTCGTGCGCTAGTGAGGCCAGCGAGCGTCGGCTGCGCAAAGTGAAACAGCACCGGCAGAGCTGCGTCTGGACTGTCAGCCAAAAGTGCAAAGCTGCACGTGCTCACCGAGAGCCTGCTGGTGTTGGTCGAGATGGTGTTGGCGGAGTCGGCAGCCCTCTGCCGACGGCTGAAGCAGGTGGTCAGTGCCTGTCTTCTGACGAAGCTAGTCAGCTATATTTACATGCTTTGTATTTGTGTCATAAGAGGTTCTTATTCCATTGTGTACATTACATGGCAAACAAAGTGCAGTATAAGTGAATGTTTTGTACAATACAATGTAATTGTTTTTTGTTGTTGTAAAAATTGGAATTTATGAAGATGACTGCTTTTACGGATCGTTGTGTTGCATTGACTACAACGTTTATATATGTTTATATTGTTTACATATATATATATATATATATATATATATATATATATATATATATATATATATATATATATATATATATATATATATATATATATATATATATATATATGTTTATTTTATGTTGAATGGGCGAGCAAATTTATATGGAATGTCATTAAACAATCTTCATCAGCTGTTCAGTATAGTTTCTAAAACAATCTCCAAATGAGAACACTTTAATCTTAGCACATTTCAAACTGTATTTCAATTCAATACAAGGTCATATTCAAAACAGACCTGTTGAAGACAACTCCTGCATGTGGTCCGTCATGAACAATACAAATGTGTAGATAACATACACAATGTCATCCACTGACAAAAAGTCCTACATCGCTATATATACAACGCACCAGACAAATGGCTTCAGTCCACAGCCTGGTGCAGTCCACAGCACCAGACAAATGGCTCCTGACAAATGAGTATCAATTAGAGTATGTCGCACAAGTCACAACTGTTGTTCGGCACTCAAGGGCCAAGTACCAGCTTAACTTCCCAAATTACCTCATGAGACAAGTACTCTAACCACTATCTTAATGCACCCCTAACTGACTCGTGAAATCATCAGGTGCAAAACAACCTAACTCCAAATATATTGCTAATCACAACCTCTGGAGGTTCAGCTGTAGGCTTGACCAGCGAGCGATCCAGTGGCGCAATCCATCCCCTTGCAGCTCTCACAAATGATCAAAAATAAAGGAAAACAGCCTACTGTCATAGGGCAGACATGTCATACTAAGAACATATTTTAATGATGCAACATGCTGAACCAATGCTTAACATTGCATTCAAATGTAAAAAAAAAATATAGGAAAAATGCTGAACCAATGCTTCAGGCAATTTAATAGCTCTCAGCAAAATGCCCAGAACATCAACGTGGGTCTTTCCAAAGTAATTTAATCTTTCAAGTTTCACGTCACACATGCTCCTATCTGATCTATTTTTATCTTTTGCCACCACCGACAAGCCTTAGAAAAACAAATAGAAATCCTCTATCACCCTGTAGAAATCTCACTTCGTTTTTGTATTATCTGCGTCAAGATCGTCTTCCTTAACTACTACCATATGAAGGAATATTCCTGCCAAATGGTGTGACGTCACTGCGGCGGTTCGATTTCCCTAGTGAACAAACCTTATTAGTAAAGTAATCTTGGCACCACCTAAACGGGTATGTCGCGACGGTAAACGGGTATGTCGCGAGGAAATAGTTCACCTTCGGAAAATTGTCAAATATAAGCTGGTTGTAGTCGAAAATGTAAAGTAAGTGCTGCTGAAAACGATGGTGATATTTTTATCTCGAAAAGTCACTTAACTTTATAAAAGTTTAATTTTTATATTTGAGATTATGACGTCATTAATGAGCCATAGAGAGCTATAGAGACAACCTTTGCGCTGCCAAATATATGGCACAATCGTTTCAGACAATTCTAGCGACTTAAATACATATATTGTGGAACTGTCTTCTCCCGCACAGCACAGAACACAATGACGAAGTGCGAGGCATGCGATAGCTCAATATTTATTTTAAACAACAATCAATTCATAACTGAGACTTCAGACAACGCGAAAAAATTCAACTTGGACCGCCACCTATCGCGTTGGCCGTTGTTTACATCGTACTCGTAGCGGGTAATCCAGCCCAGGTTCGATAAATACATGTTGTCTGACTTCCAGGACCAACAATGTTGTCCGCTGTCAGCCAATCAGCGGCGGCACTTGCATAGACTCTTTTGCAAATTCGAAATTCAATTGCTACGGATAAGTTTGGCGAAAAATGACACAAATGTAGACATTTCAATGACGGCCAAAGATAATGGCTATCTCAGTTCAAAACCAATACAAAGGTGAAACATTCCCTTTAACAGCCACTATTGTGGGCAACAAGTGTTCCGCCACGGGGGGACGGGGGGACGTGTCCCCCTTCCCATTCTTGAGCCAGGGGGGATAACCTCCCCCCATTTTCCCTGACAAACAACTAGAAATCAGTGTTCAGTTGTACTAATTGGTGTCGATTTATATAATTTTGGGATGGCCCTCGCCCCCCCCCCCCCCCCCAATGTTGAGTTCAGCCCCTAAAGATGCTCTCACCGCCCCCCCCCCCAATGTTTTTCAGGCCACTGGCGTATCCAAGGGGGCTGGAAAGGCCAAGCCACCCAAAACGCCTGAAGTCGACCAAACAATGACTCATTTCCTAATTTAAGCGAAAATCTACCCAACTTTTACTAAGGAAGTTTTGTTGAAATCACCTATTGATGTATGAAGAAGCGAAATTCGATGAGTGGATGAATTGTGTTATCCAGGGGGGGGGGATTTGGCGCCCAAAAAGCTTTTTACCGTTCTGGCATAACCATTATTCACGTCGAAGCGTAGTTTGTGAGATGTGAGATTAACCGCAATATACGTTATAAGACGATATAGACGATAGATAGACGTTATCACTTTAGGTTTGTGTGCCTCGTTTTTCATTTCAGGGAATACTGTACGGGTCGGATCTTTACAGAGTAAAATGAAAAATCAATGATGAATCAAAGAGTGCACCGAATAAATGTGTTTATCTTCACCTAAAAAAATTGTTTTTGAATCGGAAATGAATCGCCTAAAAAACGCTGGAACGGCTAAGTAGAGTGACAGCTCTGGAGGTCAGAGTGTGCCATCAGGAGGCCAGAGTAGGCCCTCTGTAAGCCAGAGAGTAGGCCACCTGAAGGCCAGAATTGGCCCCTGGAAGCCAGCCAGAATGACCCTCTGAATGTCAGATTGGACCCTCTGGAGGACAGAGTGAGCCCTCTGAAGGTTGCTGCTTGCGTCCGTCGGTGCGATGCAGTAGCAGCTGAACTTGTGGCGTGCGACTGGTCTGTAGACCCTGGATCATGCGGTCCGAGCCGCAACATGCTGCTGAAGGTCGTGCAGGAGATGGTGCTGACGTTGTCCGCTTCTTCACAGTGACGAGAGACACTCGTCTGCTCCCGCCAGTCCGCCCGTAGGAACTGTCCGCGTCCGCTGCTGAGGGGCGGGGGCGACTAGCGCTGCGACCGCGGCAGACAGACGCGTAGTGGCCCACCTTGCCACAGGAACTACAGGCCTGGCCGGTGGCTCTGCAGTCGCGGGCGTCCCGGTGTGCTTCGCCACCGCAACGGGGCCACCTCTTCTCGGCCGGCCGCTCCTTCGGGCGGCTGTGACCCCGCTGGTACTGGGAGATCTTCCCCAGGGTCAGTCCAGTCGAGTCGCGGATCGCTGAGCTGCTAGAAGCGGCGTTCTTCGACGCCAGGGCGATTTCTGCCGCCTTCTGGAGCGTGAGTTCAGGTTCCTCAAGCATGCGGCGGGGTCCATCCTCGTCCGACGACGATGTGGTCCCAGTACCTGTTGTCTAGGCAGTGATGACAGAAGTCGCAGAAGGAGGCAATCTCCTTCAGTCCGCAGAGGAAGTCGTCCACGGTCTCACCTGGCTCTTGGACCCGCATGAAAAAATCACGGCGGTCAATGATGATGTTGCACTGACGTCGCAGGTGCGCTTGCATCGCCGTGATCGTGTCGATGTCAGCGTCCTCGGAGATGGGCGGGCCATACCTCACCACCCTGGTCAAGTCGTCGTCGAGGAGGGCGAGCAGAGCAGCTTTCTGTTCCGCAGGTTGCAGCTTGCTAACTCCTGTCAGCAGCGTGTAGCCGGCGAACTTCTGTCGCCAGAACTCCGAACTTCTGTCGCCAGAACTCCGAACTTCTGTCGCCAGAACTCCGAACTTCTGTCGCCAGGACTCCGAACTCCTTCAGCGATGCCGATGACGACAGCTGCGGCGCCGGCGTAGCTGACGCCGGCAGTCTCGGAGTAAGGTGAGAGCTGGCGGCTGGACGCGCATCGGCGGGGGCGGCGTCGGCCGCGCCGGCCACCGGCGGCACATGCGCTCCATCATCACGGCCAGGCGTTCCTCCCGAAGCTGTCCTTGGCGCTGAGCTTCCTGCGCCAACTCCATCTGCTGCGCCAGGAGTCGGGTGAGGGGTAACACGTCCGCCGTCTTCTCCTCCGCCATGCCGAGTGCTGCTGGGTGCTGCGTAGATTAGAGTACCGACCGCGACATGCCATGTCCGCTGCTGCTGCTGCTGTGAACACGACGGGAGCTCGGAGTAGAGTAGAGAAGAGCTCAGAGCTCGGAGTACCCTCTGACGGCAAAGGCACAAATCGCCTCGGTGGGCGCGGGCACACACTTTTTAAAAAAATAACCTCGGGTCATCTCAGGTCAGGTCACCAGACCAGGTCAAGTGACCCCACCTCCAAAAATGTTTGCAGTTGTGCCTAAGCCGGAGTTTATCACCGATCAGTTTGAAACTTACAGGATGTCATGAGGGCATAAGTACTTACAATTCGTTTATCTCGGAATTTTGATATCGGTGACCTAAGGCCAGGTCTATTTCGTAACCTCCCCATAATAAGTCAATGGGGAAATGTACAAATGCTTCCTATTTCAAGGATATGCATGATATTAGTCCAATTACTTCTGGATCATGTTATTATAAGAAATTCTTGATGATCCAAGTGTAAGCTTTGCTCAGTGACCCCTATGGAGTCATGTTAGGTCATGCGAGGTCACCATCACTTTTTTGTCAATAACTCCCGACATAATGAAGATAGAGACGTAAAACAGACAGCAATGTGTTTGTCTCGTCGAGACATGTCTTCCTATATGCAACATGCCCTACTTGGGTCACCACTTGACCTTGACCTGAGGTCAAATTTTAAGTTGACTTAACAAGATCATCATGTATATGATTTGAAGCACCTTGACAAGATAAACGCAATGGCGTGAACAGTTTTTGTTATCATTATTAAGTAAAAGTTAATAGCAAAATACGATTTTGAAGAAAAAAACAGTATTTTTCCTTTTTTTGACCTCTTGAGCCTCAAATATTGACATTCTATCGAATTTGAGGGTACCTTGTCGATTGAAAATGTCACTGGCTGGCGTTTGTTTTTCCGTTTGTTTCTAACTAGCATAGTTTCCGAGATATATGGGAATTTATGGAGCGATGTCCTAAAACAGGAACAAAATGGAAAATTTGACCTTTGATGACCTCTGGTGACCTCAATTTTGACATGACCAAAAAAGATACTGAAATACTTTCGATAGAACTTGTATCAAGCTATCAAGTGCCGTTTTTCGCTTGTCACTACGTAGCGTAGTTGTAGAGATCTCACGGGGGCGGAAATCAACCCCCATGCAGTTTGTGTTCGGCGCAAACCCCCTGCAGTGCGCGGGTTAAATGGAGTTTAAAAAAACGCTGTTATAAAAACACGGTTTTAGTATAATTTATGTTTTTTGTATTGATAAAACTCACAAAAGACTGGGTTATCAAACGGCTGTCCGAGATTGTTTAATTTCATGAAAATGTAAAATTATTGAGAGAGAAAAAAGTTTTTGTTTTATTTTGCCACATGTATCTTTTTAAACCTTAAAGGGAAATATTCACCTTTTTCCACAAAAATGGAGTTATTACTTGAAATCGATAGACGAGACCAAAATATATTGTAAATTTATCACATTTTGCATATAACAATTCCTACCGAGAGATATTTCAAGTCCCAGTTTTTTTTCCGGTTTCCACCGGCGGTTTATTGCATATTCAATCGTTCAGTCAATCATACATCATCGATAATTCAGTCATCAATCATATGGATCACATTTCGACACATGACACATTTTCATTCTAACACTTTTTTTCTTCCAGATCACAACATATATATTTCGGAAAACTCCCTAAAAAGACATCAAACATACACACATAGCATCAACAGCATCAACAGCATTGCATCAACAGCATCTGTGCGGCCCGCCTGGCCAAGCCGGAACGGTGCCCGCGACATTGGCAAAACTGTCCCGGCTCCGGGGAGAGCTGTGGGGTACCTCCCCGGCGCTCCAGACAGGCCGCAGCCCCCGCCCGACACTGCCTCGCACGACATCACGAGGCAGTGCCCCCATCGGCCGACCGGGCGCGCAACCCGTCAGTCCGTTAGACTGGCGCGCCGCGCGCCCGGCCGGCCGACCGTCCCTTGAAAGGGCCGGTCTCAGGTTGGCCCGGTTGGGTAAGGCGGGGCTCACACATATGCATACAGTGTTTTTTTCTTCAGTTTTTTTTTAATTTTCAATAGCCAGGTTTTACAAACGTTGATCAGAATCATTCAGTTTCTCCTAAATAGTTAAGTGTCCTCCATTTCATATTAAACTCCTCCATCTTGTCATTTAACTTTGCACTGTACTTTTCACTGTGCAGGTCTGACCGAAGAATAGCTAATAGTAATATCACCGAAGGTCGGTTCTTTGAATAAATCATTTGTATACCTGCACTAACTACATGGTTCATAATCAGACAGTCGTCACCTCCCAGTACTATTTCATTGATGGTAATTTTTTCTGCTAATCTACCCAGTCGTTTACTTATAAACCATGCCTTTAATTCGTTCCAAAAGTTGTGTACCCTTCTACAATACCAAAATTTGTGTAATATGTTTTCCCGCTGCGTGCAATGCTCACAAGCATCTGAGTTTGTTATCTTCATTTTCTCAAGTAAACTGTTTGTTCCTACTATGCGGCTGATAACTTTATATCTAGTGGTCCTGTACTGAACCGGGGTATCTCTTAAGCTTGTATAGACATTTGTCCAATTCACTTCTCGAAGTCTATGTTCCCACGCCCCTTCCCACACATTATTAAGTTGTTTGGTTTTACTCTGTACTAATATCTTGTTTATGTGGGATGTTCCTGTATTTTCAGAGACAATTATAGTGATGAATGGGTCCATAGTCGGTTCGGTTAGTTTCATTCTTTCTCTAGATTCCTTCCATTCACCAGGTAAACTACTTAATAAAGCCCTATAATCGAGAAATGTAGCCTGGATTTTATATATCTGTTTCAGTTCTTCATATTCCATCAATGAACCATCTGACTTTAACAGATCATTTAACGTTCGAATACCTTTTTCGTACCATTCCTTAATCCATGTAGTCTTAAATTTTGTGGTATCTGAGAAAAAAAAAATAGGACTGGCAGTTATTTGGTGAGTGTTTAGTTTATATTCCTCTTTAAAATCGGCAAGGGCAAAAAGAACCTCCCTCCAAAATTGATTTTTAATGCGGACTGCCTTCCTTCTCAGCGCGCTGTGACCCATTTGCCAGAATTCTACATTTTTGCTTGTTACTTTACTTGCCATATCATTCCATATCGCCCGTTTCGTAATAGATCTCCTAATCCAAATAATTTTTAAAGCTGTCATATAAGACTTAAGATCTAGCATACCCACTCCTCCATTTAGTGGATCTTTTATCAGTGTGCTACGCTTAACTTTGTCTGTTTTTCCATGCCAAAGAAACGTGTATAAGGCTTTTGTCAGCTCCTTAACAATCGATTGGGGTGGATTTGGAATTGTCATAAAAAGATGACTTATCTTTGATACTAGTAATGACTTTATTATTGTTACTTTTCATTGTAATAATACATTTCTATACTTCCATTTAGCTATTTCCCGTCTTATCTCGTTTACCTTCTCTGTGTACACCTCTGTTATATTGTGCAGGCTGTTTTCAAAGGTGATGCCCAATATTTTCAATGTCCTACACCACTGTACAGACACATTTCTCTGAAAAATGTCTGCATCTCTGTACGGGGCTCCAATCCACATGGCTCGCGTTTTGTCTAAGTTTGGACTCAAACCAGAGAACTTAGCGAACCATCCAAGCTCCTGAAACAGCTTCATGATGCATCCTTTCATTTGGCTCTATCAGGCATACTGTGTCGTCGGCATACATTGCAATTTTGTGTTCTTGATTGGCTGTTTTTATTCCTTTGATTTCTACATTACATTGGATTCTTTTTGCCAAAACATCCATGACCAATATGAATAAATAACAACTCAACGCATCTCCCTGTCTACATGATCTACCCAACTTTATCTTATCTGACAGATGCCCGTTATACAGAACCCTAGCAAAAGATCCAATGTATAATGTATTAAACCATCCTGTGATATTGGGCGGGAAATTCCGTCTTTCGAGCACTTTTCTAATGAAAGACCAACTCACTGAATCAAATGCTGCTTCAATGTTCAAGCTTAGCACAATTCCGCTTATTTGTTCCTGATTCATAAACTGTATAGTAGCATATATCATCCTAATATTATCTCCAATAAATCTCCTTTTCAGATAAGCAGACTGACAAAGATCAATCATCTTTCCTAGTACTACTTTTAGTCTGTTTGCAATAGTGCCCGATATTATTTTGTAACTAACGTTTAGCAGTGTTATGGGTCTGTATGATTTGATTAGCTCTCTTGGTTTATTTGGATTTGGTAATAACACAATTATTCCCTCTTTTAGTGTTTGTGGAAGTGTGCTTTTTGATAAACTTTCAGTACACATAGCTTGAAAGAACTCCTTTAAATCTACCCAGAAAAATTTATAAAACTCCACCGAAAAGCCATCGCTGCCTGGTGATGTTCCATTTTTCATATTAAACAGAGTCGACCCTAATTCGGATAAAGTCATTGGCTCTTGTAGACTCATTCTGTCTGAGTCAGCAACTTTTGTTAATGCCACCTCCGAAAAATAGTCATCACAATCCCCATCTAATATATTTTCGTTCTGCTGACAAAACTTTCATTCAAAAAAATCTTTGAATGCCTTTAAAATATCTGTTTGATTTCTTTTGACTCCTTCCAATGTCTTTATAAAGGGGATCCTTTTGCTCTCGTACCTTCTTTTTTCCAGTGTGAAGAAATATTTAGACGGTTTTTCCGAGTTCTCTCTCCATATGGCTCGTGACCTAATTAAGCTTCCTCTTAACCTCTGCTCTCTAATCTGCTCCAAATCTTTCTTTCTTCTATGGAGATGCTCGCTTGTTTCATGACTACCTATCTGATCCATTTATTTTTCCATCTCGCATATAATGTCCTCTGGTTGCCTTTCCTGAATCCTCTCCTCTCTTCTCTTTTGGATACCGAAGGAAACTGTCTCCCTCCTTACAATTAACATCAAAACTTCGAAGAAAAGCGATGGGCTTATAGTAAGCTCTACTCGAGTAGGATTTTCTATAACGTAATCTTCTCTGTAAATAGGTAGTGCATATTCCCGTACTGTAGTCTTTATTGTCTTTTTTACTAAGTTTATATAATTCGAATCTTTAAGTAAAGACGCATTGAATTTGAACAAACCTCTCCCTCTCGGCTGCCTTGCAATGTCTAATTTCACTGATATTATGGAGTGGTCTGACCTGTATCCTGGCTGGATTTCAGCTTTTTCGACATAACCCTCCAAACAACTGCTTATGAGGAACATGTCTAGTCTGGCCTGCTTAACTATAGGACTCCCTACGCGCCATGTATACCTTCTAACCTCAGGATTTCTTTCTCGATATATGTCTATCAGTCCGTTTTCAGACATCATTATTTTTACAGCCTCTCTTGCCCGGGTGTTATTTTCCCGCCTGTAGTTAAAATTGTCTATATTTTGATTTAGTGTTAAGTTGAAATCACCTGCAATTATAATTGGTATATCTTCTTCACCTATAATCCTGTTTATGTTCTTAGCCAAGGTTTCATAGAAATTAGAGTCATCAGAGTTGGGACCATATATATTTACCAGACAAAAATATGTCGTATCATGTACTTTAGCCCTAGTAATGATAAAGTTTCCATCATCGTCTATACATGTATCCCTGAAGCTAATATCTATATTTTTGGTCAGTATTGCTACGCCCCTTGCATTGTTTGTATAAGGCGCTACTATGACATCCGTTCCCCATGCATTTCTGAAATAGGGAACTCCTATTTTCCTACAGTGGACATCCTGCAACAAACAAATGTTAAAATCCTGATTCCGTAAGTAACCAAATACATCCTTCCTTTTCTTGAAATCTCCTAAACCCCTACAGTTAAAAGATGCAAGTTTAATTTCACTCATAGTTGAGATTTAATCCTTCACTTTAGAATGGGAACATGACAATCACCTCCCCTATTAAAAAACAAAACAAACTGAACAACGTCTGATTGAACTCCTAACCTGGCAACCAACACAAAAAGACACCCACACACTAGAAACGCGCACACTTACTCTCTGCACATACCAACAACTCGATTTCAACACATATACAATACAGCTCGAGTAGAAAGACATCGTCATTGATAACCGATGTTCATGTATCATGATTAACTGCAACAAAAGGCCTGCAACTTTCTTATATCCATTTCTTTTTGTTTATGTTTTATCTTTATCCGTTTCACTTTTTCCACTCGTCTCATACCTATCATTAGCGATACGGAGTTACATGACATTTCGCATATGAGTCCGCACTCGCTCCATCCAATTACTGACCTGCAAATAATCATTTCAAGTACGTACGGATATCGCCTGTTCTCGTCCCATCCGCGTCGGCGTGCGCTCCGCCGCCGCGCCTTGGTCCCGGCGGAACACTAGAGGTGCGCCTCCCCACTCTACCCCGTCCGCGAAATCCGCCAGGCACCGTTCCCACCTCCATGCGCGCCGCGCCAGCTGTCATCTCGCGCTCCGTGCGCCGTACCTCAGTCAGAGGCGAGTTCAGGTACACAGGGCGAGAGGCCGCCCCGTCCGATCCCGACTGGCTGCCAGCCGCCGCCGCCGCCGCGCGCCGCAGCCGGTCCCCCGCGTCCGCGTCAGCTTCCCGACGGTCCTCCGGTCGGCCGGCGCCAGGTCGCCCAGTCAGGGGCGGCCCCAGGCGAGGCGGACGGGCGGCCTGAGCCGACCGATCCAATCCGGGCTCGTCGGTACTCAGCCCAGCTCTAGACGCTGATGTGCATCCTGACCGGGCTTCCTCACTCACGCCACCGCCCTGCCGATCCGCCTGCGGGCCCGAACCAGGCCGCCCGGCCAGAGGCGGACCCAGCTGAGGAGCGCGAGTGACGTTCCGGCCCGGCTCCGGCCGGTCCCCCACCCCGCGCCCCGGCAGGTGTCCGTGCCGGGCTCGCCTCCGCGCCCGCGCTCTCGCCGCGGGACAGCGGGACAGCTTTTGCCGGTGTCACCATTGCCCGCTCGGGGTCACGTGGCCCCTGCATGTCAGGCGCAGGGGCGCCACCAGGTTCCGCTGGTCGGGGAGGCTCCACCGAGACTGAATGAGCTACGCCAAATTGTTGCAGCATATGCTCCGCCTCCTCTCTACTTCTGACCCTCGTTAGTCGGTCATTCCTGTTGACAGCAAAAAGCACTTCTCCTCCTCGCGTCAGCACAGTTGACAGCCTCTTCTCTCTTCGCTCGTGGAGGAGCAGGTTGAACACCTCCTGTCTCATTGGAGTCAAGTTTTCATTTATGAAAATGTTGTGACCTCTCAGTTTGTATTGGGCCCTGTACACTTGGTTTCTTAGCGAGCCCTGTTCATCCCCTGTGAATCTGACTAGCAAACGATTCCTCGGCAGACGCTTCACATAGACTATTTGTCCAGGCAGTACATCTAGCTCAAGCAGTCTGTTGATCAGAGCCGCGACTGCTGCTTCGAGCCTATCATCACTTTCAGGGATGTGTAGGTCTCGTCCTGCGAATATCAGTTGTGGTCTCCTCCTCAGCTTCTCGGCTTCCTCCCTCTCCTGCTCCAGTTGTGCAACTCTATATTTGATATTTTGCCAGTCATCATACATGTATTTCAGATCCTTTCCAGAACTTGCACATTTTTGCCGTTGCTGTGATGGATTCGTACGCAAAATTTAGCGATTCTTCAATGCTACCTATTCTTTGATCGAGCGCTCTTTTTATCTCCTTTACAGCCTCACCGGTTTCTTCTCGATGAATGCTTTCAGTTCCTCCACCGCTCCATCTTCCTTCTCCTTCTCCTTCTCCGTGTTCCCGACTCGTGGCGTCTCTTCCGCTGCTTTGTCATCTCACTTGACAGGCGCGCCGTGGTTCACCGCTCACTGCTCTCGCGGAGCCGCTCGCGCGCACGTCCACCCTCCACGGCTGCCCGGCCGCGACCTTTTTTCAAGTCCCAGTTGATAAGCGATCCACGCTTATATTGACCAGTACTTGCAAGTACTTGGTAACGAATTTCGAATTCCGGGCTTGTCTCGTTTTTTGTATACAAAATTGTATGAAAAATATGTTTATTGTGATTATGTGCCCTAATATCCTTAACAATCAAGAAACATTGAATAATAAGGTAATCAAATTAGCAGTTAACTTGGGCATGCTACGACGGCCTAGTTAGTGGTTGCGACCCTTGTTTTTTTTTAATTGGTTCATTTGTTTTCAACATTAGGAGTTTTGTATAGTTTTGTCTCTGGCTGTATACAAAACTATGCTTTAGCTTATCATGAAAAAGAATAATTTACAAACAAACAAAGAAACAAACATGAAAAAACTGGCAATGAAATGCGGAGGTTCACTTCGGCACGCAACGGCGACCTATTTAGTGTCGGTGATTAGTTTCAGGAACCAATCAGAGACGTTATAAAAAAAACGAAAAGCGTCAGATATATCGCGCTTCAAAATAGTGAAGGGAAAACACCGATCATGAATTCCGAAAGAAGTATATGCACTTTTTTGTTAAATTTCAAAAAGAAGCTTTCGAAATAGAAAAGTAGTGATTTCATTTGTAAATTGAGACTCGATCAATTTGATACCATACACGATGATAAGATAATGCAGAAAAGTAGATCAAAAAGTGAATATTTCCCTTTAACAAGACGGAATATATCAGATAGACGTGTCCGATGAATATGTGTACCAAAGTGTAAGTCCATATTATCGAAAATGACTGACTATGGCCTTTGAAAGGCAAACAAC
>JAXIVJ010012500.1:2500-40133 GCA_036785665.1 Chirona hameri
CTGTCTGCCTGTCTGCCTGTCTGCCTGTCTGCCTGTCTGCCTGTCTGCCTGTCTGCCTGTCTGCCTGTCTGCCTGTCTGCCTGTCTGCCTGTCTGCCTGTCTGCCTGTCTGCCTGTCTGCCTGTCTGCCTGTCTGCCTGTCTGCCTGTCTGCCTGTCTGCCTGTCTGCCTGTCTGCCTGTCTGCCTGTCTGCCTGTCTGCCTGTCTGCCTGTCTGCCTGTCTGCCTGTCTGCCTGTCTGCCTGTCTGCCTGTCTGCCTGTCTGCCTGTCTGCCTGTCTGCCTGTCTGCCTGTCTGCCTGTCTGCCTGTCTGCCTGTCTGCCTGTCTGCCTGTCTGCCTGTCTGCCTGTCTGCCTGTCTGCCTGTCTGCCTGTCTGCCTGTCTGCCTGTCTGCCTGTCTGCCTGTCTGCCTGTCTGCCTGTCTGCCTGTCTGCCTGTCTGCCTGTCTGCTTGTCTGCCTGTCTGCCTGTCTGCCTGTCTGCCTGTCTGCCTGTCTGCCTGTCTGCCTGTCTGCCTGCCAACCAGGTGAGCAAAGCGTGGTGGGCAGAGTGACCATAAGTCAGTGAACACTGAACTTTTACATTCATGGTGTGAATATTGCTCCATTGATGTCATATTGCTAGACCTGTTCCCTGTCCATCCTGAACATCACAGTATTGGTAGGCCAGGCATCACACTTCCTTACACAGCACTCTAGGTAGTGTCACGACCCTGAGCAAGTGGTGGGCGCTTTGCAGTCGCCTTGATGATGTCATTGGGAGGGTATGCATAATGGTGTAGGCCTGTTTAGTACTCAAACAGACTTAATGCATAGGCCTGTTTACTACTCGATCAGAGTTAATGGCGTAGGCCTGTTTGCTACATGATCAGACTTAATGGCGTAGCTTAGGTTAGGCTAGGTTAGTTTAGGTTATGGTACCTAAACTAGCCTAACCTAAAGCCCAGACTACACTATGCGTGATTTTTCAAGGAAATCATGCATGTGTTCTCCGTGTTTGCAGAACTTCCTTGACGTCCGGGATCTGCCAGTCAAGCAAATCACGCAAGAAAATGGATAAACTACTGCATTTTTGTAATCGATAAACCACTGCATAAATATCTACCAGCTTCAACACAAACTTCAACACTCACAATTTGCTCAAACGCTTCTTCATTCATCTTCCGCCACGATACTCAGCACACATTATTCAAGTTTAGGTCTAGTATAGACCACAATACGCAAAAGCAAGCAAAATTATAAAAACCCTGCAACATGCAATCTCGGAAAACACGACAACAAGTTCAGAATTTTGAACTTTTCATTGTTCCGTCTGTGACGTGTCTGGAGAATTTCCTTGACGTTTCATCCAGGATCTGCGTGATGTGCCAGTGTAGCTCACCCAATGCATTTACTATCAGCTGAACTTGCTCTGTCACACAAATCCGGACAACACTGATAACACCCACATGATTTTCAGGAAATCACGCATAGTGTAGCCTGGGCTTAACCCTGCCATTATGTCTGATCGAGTAGTAAACAGGTCTACACCATTAAAGGAAATAGGTCACTTTGGAAAAAAATTACCCAACACGATTTGATTACATTGTTTAATACAATTTCTTTTGATATTGTCAAAAATGGCCTTATATCGCGCCGATTCAGGACAGGCCGTAAATTTGTACTGTTTATCAAAACTATATGCATACTCTCTGAGTCAGAGTCCTGACGTCACGCGAATGTAAAAAAATGGTTCAGCCAATCAGATTCAAAAGTAGTCGCGTAAAGATAGACTCGCATTGGAGGTGTGCCAACCGGCGGCCGGCGATTCGCTTACTAGCACCAGCTGCAAGCTGATTTGGCTGATGGTATAGCCTCTGCCCGGGCTAGAACCAGTACAACATTATTTCGCCAGCTCTGCATTCCTTCGCCAAAAACCAATATATTCAAATCAATTCAATCAATCAATCAATTCAAATATATTCGGCTGGAGTCTTTTCAGTCAAGAAAAGTTTCCCAACACGGGCTACAACACTGCTATCTCAGTTTAAAACTAATGTTGAAGGTGAACTATTTCCTTTAAGTCTGATTGAGTAGTAAACAAGCTAACACCACAAAGTATACCCTCCCAATGTCATCAAGCTGGCTGAACCGCCCGCCAGACATGTGCATGGATCTCAAAGTAGGATCTATGATCCCAGAGCATCTCTCGACAAAACGCAATGTTGGATATATGATCCCACTAGATCCCACGACAAAATACAACAGTGGATCTGGGATCCCAGTGGATCCCTCGATTAAATTTGGCAACGGATCTAGGATCCCACAGGATCCCATGATAAACAATGAAAATGGATCTCTGATCCTAACGGATCTCGGACATATATTAAGCCATAATTATAGTATTTCTTGACAAAATATAACTAAATGCATACACCCATGCTAGTTTCATTTACAACAAATTGAAATTTACAACAAATTACTGACAATTACTTAAAATATGGGTTCTAAAAATACACTTCTGTATAATGGCGGATCTGGGATCCCAGCGGATCCCAATGCAATATGGTGCCTGCGATCTCGGATCCCGGCGGATCCGTCGACCAATGTTGAAGACGGATCTATGATCCCAGTGGATCCATCGACAAATCATGAAGGTGGATCTATGTTCCCGGTGGATCCGGGATCCAGATCCCAGAGATCAGATCCCAGGATCCATTTTCGGGATCCGAGCACATGTCCGCCGCCCGCTACTTGTTCAGGCTCATCACACTACCTACAGTGTTGTTTACGGAAGTGTGACGCCTGCCCAGTACCAACATCACATTAACCATTTAACATAACATTGACACAGGTAAGAGGTAGGGAAATGTGAGAACGGCTGTGTGGCTACCGCCGCCAGCAAAATGAAAACATCTTTCAAAATAACTGTTTTGACATCAAAAGGTAAACTAAGGCTTCAATGTAGTGTTAAGAAAGGAAAATTGTCAGAACCATACCCACCCTTCCCTTATTCCCACCAATGATACTATTTTTGCTCAATTGCAAATTGTATAATTACCAGGGGATCAGGATGTCACTGATGCAGTGACACTTGCTTCCTTCCAAATTAGATTGGATAAATACTTTACAGAGAAAGGATTCAGATTAGTTCATCAATACTTATTAGCCTTCTTTATGCAGGTAGAGCAAAGGGGATTTGAAGGGGCAAGACTGGTGGAGAGGGTGGGGGGGGGGGCAACCTTGGATAGGCCCAAGAGGCTCTCTGTTGCACTTTTCATTTGTCTTATCTTACCTAAAAACACGACGCTTTGGGGCTGTTGCTCCACAGAGCACACAGCTGATCCCCATATCTCTCCACGTCTCTTTCGTACAGTGGCGTCGCCGATAATTTTTGAGTGGGGGTGCCGGTTTGGCAGGGGCCCGGGCCCAAGCCGGGGGCCCACCAAACCTACCTACCCCTAAAAAAAACTCCCCGGATTTGGTCCACTATTTTAAAAAAAGGCCTATTTTTTAATTTGTTTATAAACGGTTTGTAAAAATGGATATTGGATAGAGGACTAAGTAAAGTACTTTTGTACTTGTCGCATAGAACCCGATCCCTCCACCCCAACCTTTCCAGTCCGCCCAGTTCAACGGATAATTTTGGCTCCGGCCGTCCGGAGGGATCTTTTGCGTGCCATACAATGCTATGACACGGCCGCCCCAGGTCCGATGCGCAGATCAGTCGTTCCAGTGCCAAATAGATGGCACTGAAAATGGCAAATAAATGCCTTTTTTCATTTTGTATTTATCACACGATTTAACTGTCTGTCGTCTGCCGAGGGTCGGTAGTGAGCACGGCGGCTCCTTCGCCCAGGGTCACCACTAAGCGGAGGCTCACACTTTCACACGGCCGAACACCTTCTGTCGACGCGGGTTCAGCTGGACGAAGGCAGCTGCCACCTTGTCGAGATCGACGTTGGCTACGCGCTCACGGTGAACGTGACAGACTGCGACAGCGTTCAGGCGGGTCTGCGTCATAGTGCTGCGTAGCCACGTCTTCAGTCGCCTGAGGGCGTTGAAACTGCGCTCAGCAGTCGCCGAACTGGCTGGCAGGGTCAGCAGCAGCTTGACCAGCTTTACTGCGTCTGGCAGCATTTGCTGCGCGGTCTTCTCCATGCCGGCCACAGCTTTTACCGCGTCGGCTAGGCTCTGGGGCTTTTTGCTTCGGCAGAGCACCTGCATGCAGCTGAGGAGCCTTGTCTAGGTATTATTGACCTATTAGAAGTGCCAGACTGTTCTGAAGCCCACTGAGTTTATAATCTCGGGCCTCTTCTATAGAGGAGGTCAGCTAAATTCATAGGATTGTTGGCATGGGGTTGGGGTAGGATCGGGCCAACCTCGATGGGCCCTTGTGGCCTTTTGTTGGTCCGTCATGTCTTTATGTCTTTATGTCTTTATAATATTAGAGTGATCCAAGTGGATCAAGATATTTATGATGAAATGCCTGAAATTAGCACACACATAGGTACCTACCTACCTACCACATACAATTTGTATTGCATCCAAACATAGACACAATCATTTCTACTTTTACACCAGCATTGGAAGGCCAAAATGATCCAATGCAGTTTTTCAGAAGGCCATTTTTGATACCGTAAAACGGGGTGAAGTGAGACAGGTCGGGTGAAGTGAGACAGAATTTCATAACGATCTGGTACTTTTGATTTTGAGCAGAAAGCTCCAAAATTCACACTCTTTTGAGGCCTTGGTTGGGTCCAAATCGTGTGAAAATTTGGTGGATTTCCGCACGCTGGAAGTGTCTGTTCCGCAAGCATTAATTTCTGTCTCACTTCACACCACCTGTCTCACTTCACCCCGTTTTACGGTAACAAATTAAGCCATACCTAGGTACCTACCTCTTCTTAAACATGTCCAAAATTGAAGGTTGTTTTCGTTTCATGGTCCTAAATACCTCAATATCATCTCAATCTCACAAAGCGTGAAACGTCGGACACACACTTGTTCAAAATATTTTCGTTTGTTTGTTGTTGTTATTTAACGACACATCAACTTGCTCAAAAAGCATACAAGTATGTATGGTAAGAGAACAAAATAAATATAAACAACATTGTTTCTTTACAAATAGTCAAAGGAAAATGTTATTTTTTCATTCGAATCTCCTTTTTTCGCGTATTGATTCATTTTTTTCAAGTAAAATACATTTAATTTGTTTTGGTTTGCGTTTAGATTGATGTCTATTTCAAACACGCCATGTATGTAACACATTGGTCGGCTTATGTTGAAATTCTGTACTTCCATTTTGCTACTATTTCCCGCCAGACGTGAAAAGATAGGTTTGTTTTAAAGGAATTTGCGATTTATTTGTAGCGGAAATGTTGCTATAAAAATGTATTGTTTTTGTTTTGCTCCGACACTGGCCCAAACAGGGTATTCGGGTTGGAGATTTTGCGTTATGCCCTTTTCGGGGCGCTGCGCGCCCCGAAAAGGGCCCATCCCGGGCCCAGAAAAAGTGGGGGGTGCGCACCCCCCACTTTCTGAAAGTGGGGGGTGCTAGCACCCCCCGTCGGCGACGCCACTGCTTTCGTATCTCTATATCGTATGTATCACTCGAGCTACGTGAACCGCACTGGTCAAACTCACGGTAGATAAAATCAAACTATTCCTAAAAGAATCAATATATTAATTCGACCGAATCCATGATAGGGTACCTATTTACTTTCAACAATTATAATATATTTTGTTCAGAACATGCAAGCTATATGCATATGCACTTGTACGCCCAACAAACTAGCCAATCAGCACGATGAATCCGAAATTCACTAACCAGTTTGCTGCCACTAGCCAGTTGCCAGAACACGGACAATACCGTTCAGCGAACCGATCGGCGGTCCGCTTGCTAGCACAGTATAAGGCAAGGCCCTATAACAACCCTCGATTAAATTTATAAGGTATCTAAGGTATATAAGGTAGGGGGTATAAGGTATCTTTACAGACCTTGGTCTAAGGCGCCTAACTCCAGCTGCAAGCTGATTGGCTGATGGTATAGCCTCTGCCCGGGCGAAAACCAGCACAACATTCTTTACCCAGCACCGCATTCCTTTGCCAAAAAATCAAATATATTCGGCTGGAGAGTCTTTTCAGTCAAGAAAACTTGCAGATAGGGGGTTTCCAACACAGGCTACAAAACTGCTATCTCAGTTTAAAACTAATGTTGAAGGGAACCATTTCCTTTAACCCTACGTTGGCGACCGGCCGGCCGGCCGCGTGACCCAAGGTAACTATAACTAACAGGTAGGTCGGAGGTTTGAATCAAGCCCAAGAAATGGCAGTAATATCATGAGACATTTCTGGCGCTGGAGAGACGTTTGTTAAACTGCGTTGTTTACCTGTGTTTTGCCATACGCTCGGGGAGCGTCTTGCGGTGTTGGGACGAGGTTGCGCTGCTTGATTAATTCATGCTAACTTCTTGAAATTGTTAACGTTCATAGACACATATACACAGTCAAATCCTCATGATAATTTATTAACCAAGACGCGGTTCGTATTGATACTTAGCTATCCAGTTGTTCCGCAATCCAGACATGTTGATACGATTGCACATTTTCTGAAACATGCTAATGTGATAGTAGGTAACAACTAACAAGTGAGACTGGGAAGAACAGGATAAATTATAAAAGAAAGCAACATGATCACAGGCTTGTCTACAAGATACCATGCAAGAGATGTACAAAGCCATATGGTGAAACTGGGAGTTGGAAGAAGTTTGAACACCAGGCTTTTGGAGCACAGGAAATAATTTAAATATCTGAAACCCAAAACAATAGTGAAACATAGTCATGATTCATTAATGTGGAACTATACCCAGTTGGGAAGGTGCAAGGAGTATTAAAGATAATATAGACGAGAAAACAAGAATTACGCTTGAAACTGCAGTGCTTGAAGTCAGCATTTATGAATCCGAAGGGCGAAGACTGGAAGAATAACTATCTGAAATTGCTTCATTTTGTTTTTCTCAATACATAAATTAGATGTCTAACATGTGATTGCTTTGCCTGATGCCTCTTAGGAGACTAATAGGTGAAACAATATCATGTGATGTGCATGAACTTTGAATGTATGTTTGCAGTGTCAATCATCTATTGTTTTGGTTCCATGACGAATCTTCGTCCCGCATTTCTTCGTCGGGCATTTCTTCGTCCGCATTTCTTCGTCCGCATTTCTTCGTCCGCAAATCTTCGTCTCCGCATTTCTTCGTCGCGCGTTTCTTCGTCTCGCATTTCTTCGTATCCGCAAATATTCGTCTCGCATTTCTTCGTATCCGCAAATATTCGTCTACGCAATTATTCGTATCGCAAGTCTTCGTCTACGCAAATCTTCGTCTACGCAAATCTTCGTCCGCAAATCTTCGTCCGCAATTCTTCGTCCGCAAATCTTCGTCCGCAAATCTTCGTCCGCAATTCTTCGTCCGCAATTCTTCGTCCGCAAATATTCGTCCGCAATTCTTCGTCCGCAAATCTTCGTCCGCAATTCTTCGTCCGCAAATCTTCGTCCGCAATTCTTCGTCCGCAAATCTTCGTCCGCAATTCTTCGTCCGCAAATCTTCGTCCGCAAATATTCGTGCCTACTCTACGAAGATTTGCGTAATTATGAGCGCTTCCGTGGCGACGCTTTTGAGAAGCTCATATCTCTGCAACCGCACGTCCGATTTACAAGCGGACTTCTTTGCTGAGCAGCCCCATCTAACCTACCTGTTTGAGACCAGTGCCGACTCATGTGGGTGACTACCACTGCGCGTGGCGCGTGCCGCGTGAGGGATGTTGAAAAGTATTTTCTCGCAATAACTCTGCAACGGCTGGGCAGATTATGTGCAAATTTCGTGTGTGGTTCACCCCTCAGCCGCCACTTTCACACAACTCAGGGGTGGGGTGGCTCTGCACGTGCGCACGTGCACACCCCTATTCTATATCTCAGGAATGGCTGAGCCGATTGTGTTCAAATTTGGTGTGTGGTTAGGGACCTCTCATCCGCCAGTTTCCTACACGTCAGGGGTGGGTGCCTCTGCACGTGCGCACGTGCACACCCCTATCCTGTATCTCAGGAACGACTGAGCCGATTGTGTTCGAATTTGGTGGCAAAAAGGCAAAAAGCAAAAAGTCAAACGGGCAAAAAGTCAAATGGGATAAAAGTCAAATGCAAAGTCAAAACACCAAAAAGTAAAAAAAGACAAAAAGTCAAATGCAAAGTCAAATAGGCTAAAAGTCAAATGCAAAAAGTCAAACGCAAAAAGTCAAACGGGCAAAAAGTCAAATGCAAAACACCAAAAAGTCAAAAAGACAAAAAGTCAAATGCAAAGTCAAAAGGATAAAAGTCAAATGCAAAAAGTCAAAGAGGCAAAAAGTCAAAGAGGCAAAAAGTCATAATGGATAAAAGTAAAAAAGGCAAACATTCAAATGCAAAAAGTCAAAAAGACAAAAAGTCAAATGCAAAGTCAAAAGGATAAAAGTCAAAGAGGCAAAAAGTCATAATGGATAAAAGTAAAAAAGGCAAACATTCAAATGCAAAAAGTCAAAAAGGCAAAAAGTCAAAAACGCAAAAAGTCAAATGCAAAACTGCGGACGAATATTTGCGGACGAAGATTTGCGGACGAAGATTTGCGTAGACGAATATTTACGATACGAAGATTTGCGTATACGAAGTTTCGCGGATACGAAGAAATGCGAGACGATGATTTGACGACACGAAGAAATGCGAGACGAAGAAAAGCGCGACGAAGAAATGCGCTACGAAGAAACGCGCGACGAAGATTTGCGGACGAAGAAATGCGCTACGAAGAAATGCTGGACGAAGAATTGTCCGGACACCATTGTTTTGTATGTCCTATTTTTAATGACCAACTGAAGAAGTATCAATATGAATTATGAAGCGTGTCTTGGTCAATAAATTAATATGATGAGTTGACTGTTTATTCTTGAAACACTCGGGCGGCTAAATAGTGTCTATGAAAAAGAAAAAAATATCAATACTTTTTCTGATATTGTACCTATTATTGTATCAAGTATGATACACGATATTAGCTTGAGCACATCCTAGGGTGGATAGGATAACGATTCTAGAATATATTTGAGGAGGATTTAAGCTATCCTTAGTTTTGTATTCCTGTATATAAGGAGATTATCAGTTGACATATTATCCTGGTTACAATTAATGTGTGCTATGACTACCATTTACTGCCAAGTGCCACTCCGGCACTTACATTCTTATACCAACACCTATCCACATTCATCAACCATTTTGAGCATCTGTGATTTGAGCCATTGTGATTTCCATATTTCTTACAAACATGTACTAGCTGCTACTCAAATCATTACTGATGTGATATTCTCCATTCTGATCTTTCCACTCCACGTTTATGCATGTTTGGTGTTTATTAGTGCTGGTAAACATCTACTATGGACATTTGTATGCTATGATATGCCAATGTCAGTATTTAGTTCATTATGTTAGTGGGGGGGGAGGAGGGGGGGGGGGGGGGGGGGTAGGAATGTGTATGTGCGTTGTGAATGTGTTCCCACCTAGATGCATTGTATGTGTTTGTGAATGTGAATGTGTTCCCACCTACAATCCATGTGTACAGCATGTACAGCATGTGTATGTGTTTGAATGAATATAATGAATGTGTATGTGTTTGTGAATGTGAGTGTGCTCCCACATAGTACCCTATTCCTCAGGAACACAACATAATGTGTTCATTATATTGTTGTGGTGGTGGTGGTGGGGGTAAAATGACCCCCTCTAACCAGACTGGTTATTTATTTGACACTGATTGAATCGATTGGACTTGTTCAATCAAAATTCCTTGAGAAAAAAATATTCACCACCAGATCTTTTGATTCATGAATCGTGATTGGATAAAACCCTGCATCAAATCAAGGCTGATTGAATCAAAAGATTTAACGATTCTTAACGATTCAAGTACACTGGTAAGTTGTGTAAATACATGCAGATTGCAGTCCCAGTGACTACATTTATTTATACTGAAATAGTATTGCTGTAACAATGTTTTAATGATCATATATATGTATGTTTCAATTTGTATTTATTTGACATGCATTCACCACAAATATTTAAATGTTGAATGAAACGTGAATCAATTAAAATATATTTTGTATTCTTGCAATCGGAAAGAAACAATTCTAAAAAAAATAGTGAATACAACGGTGATTGGATTATTCAGATTCAAAAATGAATCATGATTGAATCGTTCCAAAAAAGTTGAATCAATAACCAGTCTGCCTGTAACTAGAAAAACAAAGGGCTAGAAAGATGCGAACAAAGCGTTTGAAAGCTCTTAGCAAGGCCATTCGACGTTACTTCAGGTATGCTTTGGCTCAGGTCAATAATGAGGTCACCAAAGGTCAAATTTTCCAAGTATAGGACTTTGCTACAGAAACCCCCAAAAATATCTTGGGAACTATGATAGCTAGGAACGAACGGAAAAGGCAACCGAAAGCTCATGGCAAATTAAATCGCCTGATTGTTATCAAATTAACAAAAGCTCAGGTCAATAGTTTAGGCTCCAGAGGTTACAAAAGGTCATGTGGGCATTGTTTTCCCAAAACGCTTTCATAAATACCGTTGTATTCGTTAGACATATAACAATGATTTTAACACTATCGTGTTTGTCTCGTCAATGCGCTTCGAACCATAGTAATGGTGACCTAGTTAGATCAACTTCAAAATTTGACCTCAGGTCAAGGTCATTTGGTGACCAAGGTAGGTCATGTTGCATATGGGGCGACGCGACTCGACGAGAAAACACAGTGGAGTTGTGTGCACGTCTCTATCTGTATTATATCAAGAGTTGTTGGCAAAAAATGCTGGTGACCTGAGATGACCTCAGCTCACCTTGCAGATGTCACAGAGCAACAATTGCACCCGGGTCATCAATAATGAGCTAAAATAGTATGAATATTAAAGAATTGGCCTGATCTAATGCATTTGCTCTGAATAGGAAGCATTTTTATATTTCCCCATTTACTTATAATGGGAGGTCACGAAATTGACCTGACCTTAGGTCACCGATACAACAAATCCGAGATAAACGAATTGTAGGTACGTATGGCCTTATGCAATCCTGAAAGTTTCAAATCTCTCGGACAAACACTGGCTTTGGCATGACCACAAACATTTTGGGAGATAAGATCACTTGATGTGACCTGGTGATCTGACCTGAGATGACCTGCAGTTAAAACTTTCACAAAATGTGGGTAATTGATGTCCGAATAGCTGTGCCAAATTTGTTGGCGCTGCGCAGTGCCGTTTTCTCGCTATTCCCGAAAAACTGGGGTGGGGGGTTCAAAATGACCCACCACCACCAGGGCGAGGGTTTACATGCATACCTTTGGCCAATATTTAAGCGCATTTCAGACACTCTTGAGGCTTAAAAGTGGGCATTCTCATAAACAGAATAAAATGAACTTAACAGCTGTGCCAAAAACACATTCTATTTACCACCCGGTGACCGAAATTTTGAGGTCATAAGTTGGGTCAGTTTACGTGTTAAGTCAATGGTGAAGGGAAAACTTCAAGCCCACGCTACGTCATGTCACGTGACGCTACCAAATCCTCTCCGTTGGGGGCCGGCGTGACCCACCTCCGCGTCACAGCAGCTGCGGGGTCGTTGCAACTAAATTACGAGTTGTCGCCACTTTTTCGGCCGGAGCGGTCTACCTGAGCGCTGTTCGGACGTACGCTAGCGGCCGCTAGTAGCGCTAGTAGCGCTTTCGTTCTCCATGGCAACCGGGCGTCAGCCAATGAAAACCCAGAAAGGGAATACGTCACGATAGGAACCGTGTAGCCTGCGGAGAGGCTATTTCTGCTAGTGGCAAATCGCATAAGCGGCGAAAGCGCTAGCGGATGTGTTTCAATAGTGGCGCATGAGACAAATCAAACTGAAATTAAAACAAACACAGATGTGATATGCCCCTGCAGCAGAGTCTGGAAGTGCTTCTGTGAGTTCTGTCTTGTTTCATGCTGAGCCTGTTTCCGTGACGTAATTGTGACGTCAGCTAGCGAAAAGCGTTAGCAGCGTGTGCCGAACAGCGCTCTGAGCGCTGTTCGGCGGCCGGCTCTCGCGAGAGCGCTCACCGACGTCACACAGGGCTGTGTCGTCATAATGAGTGACGTCAGCTCGCGGCCGCCGAACACCGGCGAGCAAACCCGTTAGCAAGCCATGCTAGTGCTCTTTTTCATTCGCTGGAATGCCGCTCGCGCGCGAGCACGTGACGTCACGTAAGGGGGCACGCGTACATGAAAATGTGCGCGTGACGTCATCATTTGCTCGCTCCTGATTGGTGAATCGCACGTTGCTAGGCAACCTGCGAGCCCACTAGCACTGGCTAACGTGAGAGCTGAGCGCTGTTCGGCGGCCTTACGGACTTATGACTCGCGAGAGCGCTCACCGACGTCACACAGGGCAGTGTCGTCCTAATGAGTGACGTCAGCTCGCGGCCACCGAACACCGGCGGGCAAGCCATGCTAGTGCTCTTTTTCAATCCCTGGAATGCCGCTCGCGCGCGAGCACGTGACGTCACGTAAGGGGGCACGCGTACATGAAAATGTGCGCGTGACGTCATCATTTGCGAGCCCGTCATCATTTTCGCACGTGCTAAACGTTCATCAATTTAGTTCGACGTGCACAATCACATTCGCGTGACACATTCACGGTACCCGCGGTACACACTGATCATAATGAAATTTGGCAGACTAACAGAGCTATTCCTCCTCTCTCAGAAAATATATGTGTGTATTTGTGACATTCAAAATCATAGGAGATATCGGCAGTTACAGTTCAAGGTCATAGGGGTTATCTGAGGTCATGAAAATGGCAGACCCCGTCAATTTCGATAAAAAATTTGTACAATCATAGTGCAAAATAGGCTCAATTCAAAAATAATATCCTCCAGTTATGACATTCAAAATGGCGTCCAAAAATGACATTCATAGTTCAAGGTCAAATCGGCGGACCCCGTTGATTTTTACCAAATTTGGCAGACAACTAGAGCTCTTCTTGCTCTTTCAGAAAATATATGTGTCTATCTGTGACGTTCAAAAATAGAAGAGATATGGGTGATCAAAGCTGGCGGTCATTGTGGGCAAAAACGGTCATTGAGAAGGCGGTCCCCTCGGATTGCGTTGAGAATCGGCAAAAACATTGACCTTAGGAAGCTCCACAATGTCACCAAATGGCTATTCGTGACATTTTCAAATAAAGCCTCCAGGGGCGTCCACACTTTGAAAATAGCACCTCTCCACGTGTTAACATGTGATCAGTCAGAGCCATAGAAACAATAGCAGGACTCCACCTATAAATTCGAAACTTGGTATATATATGCAGGAGGCATGTATACAGATTTTGAGAAAGTGATTAGTTGTGACATTCAAAGCCAGTCACACCACATTACATGGAAATATGTTCAAAATTTGAAATCGATAGAATATTGCGAAAATCCTCTCTCAGCGGTGATTAACGCGATTGCACAGCACAGAAATGTGCATGTTACATAAACGTGCGTCCGTGTATTCCAATGATGTTTTTTTTTGCCGATACATATTTATTAGATTGCCTACAAAGGCAAAAATGCATATTCGCGAATGTCCATTTTTATATTCGGCACATACGCGGTCCCCTCGAATTGCGTCGATAAACGGCACAAACATTGACCTTAGGCAGCTCCACAATGTTTCCAAATGGCTATTCGTGACATTTTCAAATAAAGCCTCCAGGGGCGTCCACACTTTGAAAATTGCACCTCTCCACGTGTTAACATGTGATCAGTCAGAGCCATAGAAACTATAGCAGGACTCCATATATAAACTCAAAATTTGGCATATATATTCAGGAGGCATGTATACAGATTTTGAGAAAGTGATTAGTTGTGACATTCAAAGCCAGTCACACCACATGACATGGAAGTATGTTCAAAATGCGAAATCGATAGAAAATTGCGAAAATCCTCTCTCAGCGGTGATTAACGCGATTGCACAGCACAGAAATGTGCATGTTACATAAACGTGCGTCCGTGTATTCCAATGATGTTTTTTTTTGCCTATAAATATTTATTAGATTGCCTACAAAGGCAAAAATGCATATTCGCGAATGTCCATTTTGATATTCGGCACATACGCGGTCCCCTCAGATTGCGTCGATAATCGGCATAAACATTGACCTTAGGCAGCTCCACAATATCACCAAATGGCTATTCGTGACATTTTCAAATAAAGGCCCCAGGAGCGTCCACACTTTGAAAATGGCACCTCTCCACGTGTTAACATGTGATCAGTCAGAGCCATAGAAATTATAGCAGGACTCCACCGATCAATTCAGAACTTGGCTCCACCCGACACCCACGGTGAATGCCCCGCTCCACCCGACACCCACCGTGAGTGCCCCGCGCCACCCGACACCCACGGCGAGTGCCCTGCTCCATCCACGGTGAGTGCACCTCTCCACCCGACACCCACGGTGAGTGCCCCGCTCCATCTGACACCCACGGTGAGTACGCCGCTTCATCCGACACCTACAGTGAGTACCCCGCTCCATCCGACACCCACGGTGAGTGTCCCGCTCCATCCGACACCCACGATGAGTGACCGCTCCATCCGACACCCACGGTGAGTGCCCCGCTCCATCCGACACCCACGGTGAGTGCCCCGCTCCATCCGACACCCACTGTGAGTGCCCCGCTCCATCCGACACCCACCGTGAGTGCCCCGCGCCACCCGACACCCACGGCGAGTGCCCCGCTCCATCCACGGTGAATGCCCCTCTCCACCCGACACCCACGGCGAGTGCCCCGCTCCATCCGACACCCACGGTGAGTGCCCCGCTCCATCCGACAGCCACGATGAGTGCCCGCTCCATCCAACACCCACGGTGAGTGCCCCGCTCCATCCGACACCCACGATGAGTGCCTCGCTCCATCTGACACACACGGTGAGTGCCCCGCTCCATCCGACACCCACGGTGAGTGTCCCACTCCATCCGACACCCACGGTGAGTGCCCCGCTCCATCCACGGTGAATGCCCCTCTCCACCCGACACCCACGGTGAGTGCCTCGCTCCATCCGACACCCACGGTGAGTGCCCCGCTCCATCCGACACCCACGGTGAGTGCCCCGCTCCACCCGTCACCCACGGTGAGTGCCCTCTCCATCCGACACCCACGGTGAGTGCCTCGCTCCACCCGTCACCCACGGTGAGTGCCCGCTCCATCCGACACCCACGGTGAGTGCCCCGCTCCACCCGTCACCCACGGTGAGTGCCCGCTCCACCTGACACCCACGGTGAGTGCCCCGCTCCACCCGACTCCCACGGTGAGTGCCCCGCTCCACCCGACACACACGGTCAGTGCCCCGCTCCATCCACGGTGAATGCCCCTCTCCACCCGACACCCACGGTGAGTGCCCCGCTCCATCCGACACCCACGGTGAGTGCCCCGCTCCATCCGACACCCACGATGAGTGCCCGCTCCATCCGACACCCACGGTGAGTACCTCGCTCCATCCGACACCCACAGTGAGTGCCCCGCTCCATCCGCACCCACGGTGAATGCCCTGCTCCATCCGACACCCACGGTGTCGGGTGGAGCAGGGCATTCACCGTGGGTGTCGGGTGGTGCGGGGCACTCACCGTGGGTGTGGGATGGAGCGGGACACTCACCGTGCCCGCTCACCGTGGGTGTCGGACACTCACCGTGGGTGTCGGATGGAGCGGGGTACTCACCGTGGGTGTCGGATGAAGCGGGGTACTCGCCGTGGGTGTCAGATGGAGCGGGGCACTCACCGTGGGTGTCGGGTGGAGAGGGGCACTCGCCGTGGGTGTCGGATGGAGCGGGCACTCACCGTGGGTGTCGGGTGGAGCGGGGCACTCACCGTAGGTGTCGGATAGAGCGGGGCACTCACCGTGGGTGTCGGATGGAGCGTGGTACTCACCGTGGGTGTCGGATGGAGCGGGCACTCATCGTGGGTGTCAGATGAAGCGGGGGTACTCACCGTGGGTGTCAGATGGAGCGGGTCACTCACCGTGGGTGTCGGGTGGAGAGGGGCACTCACCGTGGGTGTCGGATGGAGCGGGGCACTCACTGTGGGTGTCGGGTGGAGCGGGGCGCTCACCGTAGGTGTCGGATGGAGCGGGGCACTCACCGTGGGTGTCGGATGGAGCGTGGTACTCACCGTGGGTGTCGGATGGAGCGGGCACTCATCGTGGGTGTCGGATGGAGCGGGGCACTCACCGTGGGTGTCGGATGGAGCGAGGCACTCACCGTGGGTGTCGGGTGGAGAGGGGCATTCACCGTGGATGGAGCGGGGCACTCACCGTGTGTGTCGGGTGGAGCGGGCACTCACCGTGGGTGTCGGATGGAGCGGGGGACTCACCGTGGGTGTCGGATGGAGCGAGGCACTCACCGTGGGTGTCGGGTGAAGAGGGGCATTCACTGTGGATGGAGCGGGGCACTCACCGTGGGTGTCAGATGGAGCGGGACACTCACCGTGGGTGTCGGATGGAGCGGGGCACTCACCGTGGGTGTCGGATGGAGCGGGGCACTCACCGTGGGTGTCGGATGGAGCGGTCACTCATCGTGGGTGTCGGATGGAGCGGGACACTCACCGTGGGTGTCGGATGGACCGGGGTACTCACGGTAGGTGTCGGATGAAGCGGCGTACTCACCGTGGGTGTCAGATGGAGCGGGGCACTCACCGTGGGTGTCGGGTGGAGAGGTGCACTCACCGTGGGTGTCGGATGGAGCGGGGCACTCACCGTGGGTGTCGGGTGGAGCGGGGCACTCACCGCAGGTGTCGTATGGAGCGGGGCACTCACCGTGGGTGTCGGATGGAGCGAGGTACTCACCGTGGGTGTCGGATGGAGCGGGCACTCATCGTGGGTGTTGGATGGAGCGGGGCACTCACCGTGGGTGTCGGATGGAGCGGGCACTCACCGTGGGTGTCGGGTGGAGAGGGGCATTCACCGTGGATGGAGCAGGGCACTCGCCGTGGGTGTCGGGTGGCGCGGGGCACTCACGTTGGGTGTCGGGTGGAGCGGGGCATTCACCGTGGGTGTCGGGTGGAGCCAAGATCTGAATTGATCGGTGGAGTCCTGCTATAATTTCTATGGCTCTGACTGATCACATGTTAACACGTGGAGAGGTGCCATTTTCAAAGTGTGGACGCTCCTGGGGCCTTTATTTGAAAATGTCACGAATAGCCATTTGGTGATATTGTGGAGCTGCCTAAGGTCAATGTTTATGCCGATTATCGACGCAATCTGAGGGGACCGCGTATGTGCCGAATATCAAAATGGACATTCGCGAATATGCATTTTTGCCTTTGTAGGCAATCTAATAAATATTTATAGGCAAAAAAAACATCATTGGAATACACGGACGCACGTTTATGTAACATGCACATTTCTGTGCTGTGCAATCGCGTTAATCACCGCTGAGAGAGGATTTTCGCAATTTTCTATCGATTTCGCATTTTGAACATATTTCCATGTCATGTGGTGTGACTGAATTTGAATGTCACAACTAATCACTTTCTCAAAATCTGTATACATGTCTCCTGCATATATATTCCAAGTTTTGAGTTTATATATGGAGTCCTGCTATAGTTTCTATGGCTCTGACTGATCACATGTTAACACGTGGAGAGGTGCCATTTTCAAAGTGTGGACGCCCCTGGAGGCTTTATTTGAAAATGTCACGAATAGCCATTTGGTGACATTGTGGAGCTGCCTAAGGTCAATGTTTGTGCCGATTATCGACGCATTCTGAGGGGACCGCGTATGTGCCGAATATCAAAATGGACATTCGCGAATATGCATTTTTGCCTTTGTAGGCAATCTAATAAATATTTATAGGCAAAAAGACCCATCATTGGAATACACGGACGCACGTTTGTGCAACATGCACATTTTTGCGCTGTGGAAGCGCGTTAATCACCGCTGAGAGAGGATTTTCTCAATTTTCTATCGATTTCACATTTTTAGCATATTTCCATGTCATGTGATGTGAGTGGCTTTGAATGTCACAACTAATCACTTTCTCAAAATGTGTATACATTCCTCTTGCATATATATGCGAAGTTTTGAATTTATAGGTGGAGTCCTGCTATAGTTTCTATGGCTCTGACTGATCACATATTAACACGTGGAGAGGTGCAACTTTCAAAGTGTGGATGCCTCTGGAGGCTTTATTTGAAAATGTCACGAATAGCCATTTGGTGACATTGTGGAGCTGCCTAAGGTCAATGTTTATGCCGATTATCGACGCAATCTGAGGGGACCGCGTATATGCCGAATATCAAAATGGACATTCGCGAATATGCATTTTTGCCTTTGTAGGCAATCTAATAAATATTTATAGGCAAAAAGACCCATCATTGGAATACACGGACACACGTGTATGTAACATGCACATTTTTGCGCTGTGCAATCGCGTTTATCACCGCTGAGAGAGGATTTTCGCAATTTTCTATCGATTTCAAATTTTGAACATATTTCCATGTCATGTGGTGTGACTGGCTTTGAATGTCACAACTAATCACTTTCTCAAAATCTGTATACATGCCTCCTGCATATATATACCAAGTTTCGAATTTATAGGTGGAGCCCTGCTATAGTTTCTATGGCTCTGACTGATCACATGTTAACACGTGGAGAGGTGCCATTTTCAAAGTGTGGACGCCCCTGGAGGCTTTATTTGAAAATGTCACGAATAGCCATTTGGTGACATTGTGGAGCTTCCTAAGGTCAATGTTTTTGCCGATTCTCAACGCAATCCGAGGGGACCGCCATCTTAATGACCGTTTTTGCCCACAATGACCGCAAGCTTTGATCACCCATATCTCTTCTATTTTTGAACGTCACAGATAGAAACATATATTTTCTGAAAGAGCAAGAAGAGCTCTAGTTGTCTGCCAAATTTGGTAAAAATCAACGGGGTCCGCCGATTTGACCTTGAACTATGAATGTCATTTTTGGACGCCATTTTGAATGTAATAACTGGAGGATATTATTTTTGAATTGAGCCTATTTTGTACTATGATTGTACAAATTGTTATCGAAATCGACGGGGTCTGCCATTTTCATGACCTCAGATAACCCCTATGACCTTGAACTGTAACTGCCGATATCTCCTATGATTTTGAATGTCACAAATACACACATATATTTTCTGAGAGAGAAGGAATAGCTCTGTTAGTCTGCCAAATTTCATTATGATCAGTGTGTACCGCGGGTACCGTGAATGTGTCACGAGAATGTGAATGTGCACGTCGAACTAAATTGATGAACGTACTGGCTAACGTGAGAGCCGGCAGCCGAACAGGGCTCAGGGTTTACACATACATAGCCTTGCTCGCAGCTACGCGCCCTAATCCAGGGTGATAGAGGACTAGAGGACGGGTGGAACGGATTTTAGTATTATTTATTTAGGATAATACTAGAAAAGTACTAGATTCACTACTATATCCTAGTTCTTTTAGTTCCATCTAAACATGTGGTAGCTTTACCGAGGAGCGAAAGCCGCGCAGGTATTACGATTGTTTATTCTTAGAGTAAACGAAACAATCGAAATGCATTGTAGATTATTCATATTTGTCGCTAGCTTCTGTAGACTGTGGGTACGTAAGGCGCTGTAAAGTTTTTAACTGTTAAAGGAAATAGTTCACCTTCGGAAAATTTTCAGAACATGATTTTATTATATTTTTTAATACAGTTTCTTTTTTTCTTTTCAAAAATGGTCCTACATCGCGCCAATTCAGGACAGAAGGTCGTAAATTATTAATGTTATGGTGTGCGTTATTGGTCTGCGCATGCTCCATGGCAGTGCTGGCACTTTCAGACGGTACGGTACATCATATATGCGTCGTATTCCTTCGCCAAAAACTAAAAATATATTCGGCTGGAGAGTCTTTTCAGCCAATACAAGTTCCAGATAAGGATTTCTCAACACGGGCTACAAAACTGCTATTTCAGTTCAAAACCCATGTTGAAGGTGGACTATTTCCTTTAAGTTGTCGGGTAGAGCTTGATCTCTTCCATTTTCAATTCACGTTTTTTACCCGGCTATGCCCCACTGTGTTGTGCCTGGCTGTACCAATAGTACGGAGAAGGGTAATTAAAATCATTTGGGGACTGGCTAGTGGATACCACCGTCTTCCTCGTGATCCCAAAGCGGCCGATCTTTGGTGGCAATTAATTCGACGAGATGCAGCAAGAGAAGAGGTTAAAGACCCTAGGAATTGCTCTGAACATTTCTTGGAATCCTGCTTCAAAGAGCTTCACAGATTTGCCGCTGAAAGGACATATTCTAATGCATGTGCACAAAGACCAAAAAGATTATCATACAGCAAAGTGATTGTGATGGCCATGGCAGAGTTTGCTGCTTTCAACCCGGAACAAGCGCTCTGCTTTGTTTACAAGCCCGCCTTCAACTGTGCCACTGCCGCATGTGCCAATTTATGTGCCTGCTGACAAAACACTTGTACTGCACCTACTTTGTCGCAGCAGCAGAGCTGGCACTTGTTAGCAGGAGTATGATATGCACTTGTTAGCAGGAGTATGATATGATTGCTGTAACAATGTTTTAATGATCATGTATGTGTATGTTTCCATTTGTATTGCTTGGACGTAAATACAGCATACATTTAAATGTTGAATCAAGCGTGAATCGATTAAAATATGTTTTTGATTCTTTGAATCGGAAAGAAGCAATTATCAAATGTGTATCCATGAACCGAGCGGTGATTGAATCATTCAGGTTCCAAAATGAATTGTGGTTGAATCGTTCCAAAAAAGGTTGAATCAATATGCAATAGCCAGTCTGTAGTGTGATGACCTCAATATTGGCGTGACCTAAAAGTGACCAATAAGTTCTATATAACTTGTCACAAGTTCCTTCTGCACTGATTTTTTTTTACTACACCGTTACCACCTATAAGCCTTATTACCACACCTGTACCACCGCAACGACACTTCTACCACCCCACTACCACCGTGGTTGACTGATGGTTGACTGGAGTAGTACAGATGTGGTAGAGATTACTACCCTTCGACTACAGTGGGTGGTCGGGGTCGTTAGGCCATAGTAGCGAGTGGTAGGTGGGTCGTCTGGGGGTAGCCAAAAGATCGTTGAGTTCAAAATGCGCGCGCGCGCGGTTCCTCCGCTGACATCGAAATCAAACAAACAATATTTGTATTACGAGGATTCGGGTGGGGCTAAATTGACGATTAAAAACAGTTGTCTTAAATTACAATTTTGAAGTTTGGCTGGAAAGTCTGTAAAACATTCAAAGGTCCTTATCTATTGACGGGGTCGTAAGGACATGGTAAGGCCATGGGTGGTAGGTGGGTCGGCTGAGGGTAGCCAAGCCGGGGGGTGGTCGTCTGGGGGTATACGCCCAGGCGACCCTCCTACCACCCCAGCAAAACACACCTTTTGCGACCGCCATATTGCTGTCGGTGTGGGGGCGTTGCTGGGGTGGGTATTTTATCTACCGCATGGGGTTTGCTGTTATTGTTATCGCTGCATCGCGTTTTTAATTGTGTCTGCTTGAAGATAAATGTGGGTATATGGTTCGAGCACCTTTTCATTCGTCTTCGTTTATTTGATAACTGTTCATTTTAGAGATCAAAATATTCTGGCTGACTACCCGAGGTCCCTCCGGCCACCGCCATACCTGTATGTGCAATATGTATTAGCTATATTAGCAATATACCGATATTTGGTCTGGGCCAGTTAATGACCTCTTAGGACACCGAAATTGTCATCTTTGGTGATATTATTTCATCTATATGTTTCCTAAAAGCAGAAAAGGCAGTTATATACAAGATTTAGCGTTCCCAAAAATAGCAAGTTGCGTTCACATTTTTAGCAGGAGCCTGCTAAAAATGGGAACAGATGACCAAACCTTTACAGACTGGTTATTGATTTAACTTTTTTGGAATGATTCAATCATGATGCATTTTGGAATCTGGATGATTCAATCACTGTTTGATTCACATACAATTTTGGGAATTGATTCTTTCAGATTCAAAGAATCAAAACAAATATTTTAATTGATTCATGTTTGATTCAACATTTAAATATATGTGGCGAATTTATGTCAAATCAAGAAAAAAATGGAAACCTACATATTACGAGTATGATCATTAAAGCATTATTACTGCAATACTATTTCAGTATAAATGAATGTAGCCACCGGAACTGCATGTATTTGCACAATTTACCAGTGTACTTGAATCAATAAGAATCGTTAAATCTTTTGATTCAATCAGCCTTGGTTTGATGCAGGTTTTTTTTTTAGACAAGATACTAACACATAATTACTTTTTTTTTGCATTTCTGAGCCAAAACTGGTCCAGGAACATGCCTTTTTATTTACATTTATCAATTTCTAATTTTGAGGTTTTCTGAAGAGCAAAATCGCTGTTCTGGACGTGTTAAATCCGAGGTCATTCACTTGACCTGGAAGGTCACCCGTTGACCTGAAACCTAAAAATCGCATACTGTTGGATTCCTCTCATGACAGGCAACATGCTGGTTCTTCCCGCATTGCTCTAAATTGCTTGGTTTGGAAGTTAACAGGGGGCCTGTCAGGCCCCCCCCCCCCCCCCGTAGGGCAAAGGTGAAAAAGCTCCCGTAGGGCGAGGGTTAAGGTTGTTTAGTGTTTACCCTATAAATAAAGTGATTGATTGCAAAGGTGGATTCAGCATAAGTGTTTTGAGGAGGGGGGTCAAATCCTCAAAAGTCGATCACACAATTATTAATACTAATCGGATTTTACATGCTTATGCATTGGGGGCAGACTGGTTATTGATTCACCTTTTTGGGAAGAATTCAATCACGATTCATTTTGGAATATAAATTATTCAGTCACCGTTTGATTCATGGATCTTTCCGATTCAAAGAATCAAATCATGTTTGACTCACCATTGAAATAGCATTGCACGGTCTTTTTTATTCAATCAGCCTTTTTCCTATGCGGGTTTTGATTCAATCATGATTCATGAATAAACAAATCCGGTGGTGAATCGATTCTTCTTTGATTCAAGGGATTTTGATTGAACGATTCCAATCGATTCAATCAGAGTCGAATCAATAACCAGTCTGAATTTGGGGGCTGATGTAAAACAAATTTCCCTTAGTAAAAGTTGCTTAGATTGTTTTCTAATCAGGAAATGTGTCAATTTTGTGCCGATTTCAGGCGGTTGGGGGAGGGGGCTATGCACCCTTTGGCCCCCTGGATCCCGGTGGCGGCGGCGGCGGCTGCTCCCGGCGACCGCGGCGGCGGCGGCTGCGCCCAGCGGCGGCGGCGGCGGCGGCTGCGCCCGGCGGCGGCGGCGGCTGCGCTCGGTGACGGCGGCGGCTGCGCTCGGCGGCGGCGGCGGCGGCTGCGCCCGGCGGTGGCGGCGGCGGCGTGTGTATCATAACTGTAGTCTGTATGCAGTGATTTTACCCTGTGTTACCTGCCAATTTACCGTATATGACCAAGAACTGTTCAAACCCCATTCGTGTGGATAGTTCGTACTTTAATACAATACAAATACAAATGCCTTCTCGTTCGATTTACTACTGAGGTAGTAAGGTGGATGATACTGCGATAGTAGGGGGTAGTAGGAGGGTGGTAGGAGGGTGGTAGGAGGGTGGTAGGAGGGTAGTAGGAGGGTGGTAATGGGGTAGTAGGAGGGTCGTAGCGAGGTAGTAGAAGGGTCGTAGCGAGGTAGTAGGAGGGTGGTAGCGGGGTAGTAGGAGGGTGGTAAGGGGGTAGTAGGAGGGTCGTAGCGAGGTAGTAGGAGGGTGGTAGCGGGGTAGTAAGAGGGTGGTAGCAGGGTAGTAGGAGGGTGGTAATGGTTGCAGGGGGTGGTAAGTGGGTCGTAGAAGCGTGGTTGGTGGGTGGAAAATGCTACTACCGGGGGTGGTAGCAGGGTAGTAGCTATGTGGTAAGTGGGTCGGACAAATCGACAACGACCCCTCTACCACCATTGGGTTAGTAAAGGGTGTAGTAAGTGGGTGGTAAGCAATACTACCGGGAGGTAGTGAAACGGTGATATATCGGTAGTAAGTGGGTCGGACTTATTGACAACGACCCCTTTACCACACTAAGGTAGTAAAATATTTTCTCAGTGTGGGCTCCACTGAGCGTCTGCTGCCATCCATTCACATCTCTATTGGTGTCTAATTATTATTTTGTATAGGTTACCGGCATGGTCAGTGTCTCCAACTCCTGAGCGCCTCGACTGCCAGCGTCTTGCAGCGGCACATCGCGGGCAAAGAAGAGGAGGCGAGGTTCCTTCGTGTCGTGGACGAAGCGACGGATGTCCTCAACGCCAGCTACCCAGGCGACACAAAAGGTCTGCGGAGACGGAGAGGCTACCGTAGCAGCGATGAACAAGAGAGGGCTATCTCAGCCGCTGTGACGGAGGCCACGCTGATGCGTGTCGGTACCGCACGGTGCATGTACCCGTTCCAGAGAGGGATGGTCATCAGCATCCGGTCGGTGCGTGGCCTGTTCAAGGACCTCCAGGCAGAGTTCGGTGATGTGTTCGTCCTGACTCGCCGGCTCACGCAGGACAGGCTGGAAGGGTTGTTCGGCATGGTGAGAGGCCCGGGAGGCTCCAACCAGAACCCCACACCGACTGAAGCGAGGGCAAGGATTCGCCTGCTTACCCTCCTGTTCGTCATGCAGCGAGGCGTAAGTCCCGTCTGCAGAGACGGTGATCATGCGGCAGAGCCGGAGACTGGTGATCTGGAGGAGCAGCTGGATCAGGTGCTGGAGGTGGAGGCAACCGGCACCTCCGAACTGACGGCAGACCTGCTAGAGTTCACCGGACCGGTAGAGGAGGTGACGACAGCGAAAACAGACGGCGATAACGGGGAGGACATGGACGACCTGAGGGATGTGGCTGACCTGCTTCACCATGCGGAGGCGTCCCAGTCAGCAGCATGCCGCCCTGCTGCGTCGTCGGCCGCGCGGGACACGGTCACCGGTGTGTCCGCGACATAGAACGCCATGGCCTACGTCGCCGGCTACATCGCGAGGAAGAGGCCCGTCGACCGCTCCCTCTGTGTACCATCCGCCTCGGCCGAGTCGGTGCCTCTGAAGGCCCTGTGGACCAGGGTGGTCAGTATCGGCGGCCTGACGGTGCCCACGGAGACATTCTACGCCACCTTCAAGGAGGTGGAGGCGGTTTTCTGTGCCCACCACGCTCTGGAGCCCGATGGCTTAAGCCGAAGGTCCGTGGCATCAAGAACTTTGTCGTGGTCCTCCAGGACAAGTTCCCATGCGTCCATCCCAAGATTCGCGCCTCCTTCGCCCGCGTCCGGACATTTATCAGGATGGGCAACATCAACAGGGCGCGACGCGCCGAGTCTCGGGCACGGTGAGGAGCGAGGAAGTGCTGGCACCACGCACAGTGCAAACTAGTGTATAAGCTGTAGTGAATAGACTGGACAGTTGTGCTCATTCACTCATGTCATGTTTTTCTCTTGTTTTGTTCATGTCGTTTTGTTGTCAACTTCTCAGGTACTGGCAGAATCGAGAGGGCTGTTTTATTTTGTACCGTAAGTCTGTTGAGGCCTGAGGTGCATGTTACTTCCGTAATCCGTTGTTCTGGTGTGTGTATAACAGGATACTGTGTGATTCGAAATCTGTTGCTAGATTTAACCCAAAGATCCGAGATATTCAGTTGCATATTGTCGTGAGATCTTCTGGGATCCTAGATTCACCACTGATTGTATGTTGTAGTCTGCTTATCACGGTATCATGTGTAATCCGATATCTGTCGCTTAATTTCACCCAGGGATCCACTGGTATCTAAGATCCATTGTTGCATTCGCTGTGAGGGCTGCTTGGATATCCGTCGTTGCTTGGATATCCGTCATTTAATTGTGTGGAGGAATCTTCTTGAATCGGGCTTCAGTCTTTGGTAATCCATGTAGGAACAAGTTATCTCGTACGTGCGTCATCTTGTCTTTTGCATCAATTGCGCCACTGTAGCTCCTACAATTTGCTGTTGTATTATTGCTGCTACAGTGCTTTCAATAATGATTTATTGGAGTAACTTTTCTTTCAATGGCTTGGTTGTCAGTTTTCGTAAAAGACAGGATGTGAAGTCAGAGAAACGAAGAAAAAGCTTGAAAGTATCGGGAAAACCAGTTGTCAGTTAAATGGTTTTTAACAATCTTCTAACGAGTATGATATGTAATCAATGTGTATGTTTTGCTTTAGCTTACGTTTTAATAAGTCTATCAATCAGTGTAAAAGCTGGAAAGAGGTATTTCACAAATATATTCATATTGTATTCACTCATACACGCTACTACTTAGTACTCACAGCTTGTCACACTAGCAGGTCGCGATACGAAATGACAAACGAGAAGGATAAATACGATAATTACCTATTAACAAGTTATCATCGCGGAATTACTAAATATCAAGCCAGAGAAGATGGTTTAGATCAAGTTAATTTCGACAAAACATTTTAAACAGTTTATTTTGTCGATAAAAACATAGTTATCGACCATCAAAAATAATATAACATCATTCCTGCGCTACATCACCCTTACCCGAGCGGGATTCGAACCCACCACCCTCGCATCCGTAGTCTGATGCGCTACCGACTGAGCTATTGCCGCCGGCGCACCAGCGTCGCCAGAAACTGGCCAGACCGGCACGGAGTGCAGTCAAATCTTTACCCCTCACGCCCTAAGAATTCGGCTGGGTTAGGTGAAAAATGGTAGAGGAATCATCGAGAGATATTTGAACGATCTTTCTTTGAAGACTAGCTTCAGGCGAATCGGCTGAATAGAACTCGAGATACAGCTTCCCAAAGTTGGGTCATTTAACACGTGAACCCTAGGGGCTAGTAGGAAAGTCACGCCCAAGAGCTATAGTGCTGCCAACTAACTTCGGAGGGGGCCGTAGAGCCCTAATCCATCAACAACAACAGCGAGCGTGGAGTTATTAAGTTACCTTGGAGCGTGGTGTAGGTCATCCCCAAGGCTATGTAAACCAGGTAGACCGCTCCGGCCGAGAAAATGGCGACAACTCGTAATTTAGTTGCAACGACCCCGCAGCTGCTGTGACGCGGATGAGGGTCTCGCGGCCGGCCGGCCGGTCGCCTACGTAGGGTTAACGCGTAGACCCATCCCGCTTTTTTGTCGCTTGGTTCCTTTGTTTGTCGGCTGATTTTTAAACTTAAGATGTCTATCTACCACAAATTAAGCGTTGTATTGGGTGTCGTTGCGAAAATTGGAATCCAACTCAAACTTTTTAAGTTATGGGCCGGAGCACTTTGCTGCCCGGTGATTCCGGCCGGTCGCGTACTCCCCCCCCCCCCCCCCCGTTTTTTTCCCCCGCTTGATTTCTTCGTTTACCGGCCGATTGTTACACTTAAGATGTATATATACCACAAATTAAGCGATGTATTGGATGACTTTGGGAAAATCGCAATGCAACCCAATTTTTTTTTAAAATTATGGGCCGGCAAATTCCACTGACCGGCGATTCCGGCCGGACCGCCGTACGTAAAACGCCAACGCGCACGTTCCTCCGGTGTGTGTCGCCTGATTTCCTCATTTGCCGACCTATTGTTACAATTAAGATAACAATATGTCACAAATTGAACGATGTATCTTATGCCGTTGAGAAAATTGTCATCGGACTCAAACTATTTACATTTTGGGCCGGCAAAGTTAACCGTCCTTGGGCTCACGATGGCAGACCGGACAGCCACCACATACAATACTCAAACAGTGATAACACTCAAATAGTCTGAATTTAAATCATGCGGCCCATATTATGGCTAAGGAAAAATTGCACTAGGCTTACCTGATAAATAAAACAAAGTTGCTGATATAACAGTTGACAATTTGCGATGATAACGTCTGACAGTTCTTGGCAAAGGCCAAAGCATACCCACAAAATAGATATTATCATCTTTTTGACGAGTTTCATGAAAATCTGATTAGATAAGTCGATTGTCAAATGCATTCAAGCAATTCAAAGCAACTGTTTAAAATTACACTTCCCGCCCGCGTCTCCGCACCACACCATCCCGCCCGCTCACCGCGTCTCCAGCCGACGCCGGTCCACCAGGCACCGCCATTGGCGGATCCAGAACGGTGGTGGTGGGGGAAGGGGAACGTTTTTTGGGGGGGATTCCAAAAAGTCTCACACAATTCTGAAAACTCATCGGATTTCGCTTGCTTATGCATTGATAGCTGATTTATAACAAACTTTCCTTAGTAAAAGTTGCTTGGATTTTGTTCTATATCAGGAAATGTGTCAATTTTGCGCCGATTTCAGGTTTGTCTAGAAGTTTTTCGGGGGGGAGGGGCATGGCCGCCATAGATGCATGGCGCATGGCCGCTTTAGTCACAGCGCTGCAATGCTAACACTATGGCGCTGGCCTTGCCAGTCACAGCTACAGTCACGGCCGTGACCAGGTATGGTCCCAGCGCTGGGACGCTGGGACCAGAATTCTGCAACTCTAGTTGCCTGGCAACGCACGCGCCAGGGCGCTGTACGTGGCAGGAGCTCTCCCGCCCCGTGCGGTCTCTAAATAGTAAATACGTCGCGTTACATCGCATCAGAATTAATTGACCTTTCACATATACGTTTGTATAACTCTCAACGTTTTCTCAAACTAGGAAAACATCCTCGAAAAGCTCCTAGACACCCATGCCCTCCGCACGGCGCCAATTAATTAACGTTACGTAAGCAAATGATGTTTGGCTATTCTGACCCTCATCCTCGTCATCAGCCGTCGACCAATGAGCGTGGAGAGTGTCAGACGTTGATTGGCCAAAAAGCTGTTGGCAGCAAAACCTGGCTCATGAGCAGATGCGTGAACAAGACCAAGCTGCGGACGTTGCTAATATTTGTCGCCCTTTTTCCCCATGTTAAATAGGCGGAGCGGACCCCCCTGTCCCGGTCATCCCTGAGGTCAGCATAAGATTTTTGTAAGTTTGTGATTTTAAGTTATTGGTTTGAAAATCACAAGTCCCTTCTATATGAGGCCATTGAAGGCCATTTTATGAGGCCTATCAAGGCCATTGTTTTGTGTTTAGCCTGTTCTCATGGTGACTTCTCATACAACCCGATTTGATGCTGCTCCAAAGAGTTGAAGTTTGTTTTGGGTTTTTGTGGCCCTGACAGCTCAGGTCTGATACAATATAACATTAGGATATAATTTTACTTATCTTAATCAAGATTTAAAAGGATTGTATTTTATGTGAAATCAGTCAGTCCTAATTCTTTTCAATGTTTGTGATAATCTTCTTTTGATGCTAGCGACCTTACTTGTGCTACCAGCTAGTATTTTACCCATGTGGGTACTTGCTACCTGCATCTGGTGGGTAAGCAGGTAGAAAAGTGGCATCTCTAATGACTACATTTGCAACTTAGCACTGATAATTGTTTTGAAAGTGGTGCAACTGTATATGTTGAAATTGTTGATGGATAAACATGGTTGAAAACTTGAAGTTTTGGAATTTAGAGGTTTCTTTTAAGCTTAAAATGTTTGTTGATTGAGTTGCAAACCCGACTCAGTCAGCTCTCTAAATATTTGTTGCAGACTCACTCATGGTTTCTACCTGAGCTCTTCGATTTTATCACGACTCAAAGCCAAGTCCTTAAAGGGAAATAATGACCTTTTTCCACTAAAATGGAGTTAGCACTTGAAATCGCCAGACGAGATCAAAATATATTGTAAATTCATCACATTTTGCATGAAAACTTTCCTACCGAAAGATATTTCAAGTTAAAGTTGATAAGCGGTCCACACTTTTAACGACCGGTAGTTGCACTATTTCTGACCTTTTGTCAAGTACTTTTGGTCCTCATCAAACTGCGGGCTTTTCCCGTATTATTTTTTTACGCAATGGAGTGGAAAATATATTGTGCTTTCTGCTTGTTGTGATTATATGCCTGGCGATCTTCTAAAACTAACAGCGATTGGAAAAAGTGGCAATAAAATCGGAAGCTCATCGATGCACATCAACGTGGCATAGTTAGTGGTTGCGACCCTCAATTTTTGCAATTCGATTCATTTGTTTTCAACATTAGGAGTTGTGTATAGTTTGTCTGTGGCTGTATATAACACTATGCTTTATTTTATCATGAAAAATAATAATTTTTCCCAAAAAAACTAACGAACAATAACACAAAACTGGCAATTAAATCAGAAGCTCATCGATGCACATTGACGGTGACCTATTTAGCGTCGGCGATTTGTTTACAAAGTCATTGTCATGCTTCTCGGCGCACTTAACCATCTCGGCGCACTTGGCGAGTTGTTCCTGATTAGTATACCCAAGTCCCGTAGCAGGCTTTGTTAATGACGTCATTGGTGCCATTCTTGTGTAGCATTGCAAAATATATCTGATTTTGAGTTGAAAGCTAATTAAAGACTTATTCAAATGATTGTTTTTAAGTTTGCATTTTCTTGTTAATCATTATTAAAGGTATTTTATCACTGTATTTCATAGTAGTTGACACTTCAGAAACTTGTGACATAATAATTTTGTATCCAATATGCATTTCCCTCACCTTTTGCCATTGTGGCGCAGTGCTGAGTGCTTTGCGAATACTAGCTTGCCTGGGGTTCAATTCATTCCGCTCTTATTTTATTCGAGTTGGTATAGTTTGCATGTTGTTATTCATGACTTATACTGATAGTCAGTCATGCATCACGGATGCTTCACGGATTGCTTCACGGATCAGAGCGCTGCTCGAACGCACGCTAGTAGCGCTTTCGTTCTCCATGGCAGCCAGGCGTGAGCCAATGAAAAGCCAGAACGTATTCCCTTTCTGGCTTTTGATTGGCTGACGCCTGGTTGCCATGGAGAACGAAAGCGCTACTAGCGGGTGTCCGAGCAGCGCTCAGTTTGATCGGAAATGTCACAGAGGCTCCACAAATGCCGCATTCGATGTTAACAATGGTAGGGAAGGACGACTTTGTCAATGACCTTCATGATGTACACAAGGTACTTGTTTTGTATTTCTTCCAAACTTACAACTTTGAATTTGGGAATAATTTTATTTAATTCTTAAATTTAAATAAAATAATTTTAAAAATATAACGGGAGCCTAAGAAATTGTTGCTAACAAAATCAAAAGGTCATTATTTCCCTTTAACAAATTTAGCGACTCAATCAGTTTGAGTCGCAAAAACTGCTTGATTCATGAGTCACAACTCAATCAGTTCTTCAATGGCGGTATTACAGGATATGCCATGTCCTGTATAATAACACCGCCTTTAAGGCGCCATTACAGGATATGCCATGCTCTTAATTAAGTCTTAGCATTTTTTTTTATAGTGCCTCTGATTCGTTTTACTTTGTCGTTTTGCGGTGTTTTACAGTGTTTCTTTTTACAATGTATTTGCATATGGGTTTTGCCCATTTATGTACCCGATGTGGAACAGTAATACCCATACCTATGGAATGTTCTAATAAACTGAACTGAACTGAACTGAATCAGAGTTGAATTGTATACAAGTCTGCATTCAGAGTGTCACTGTTGTCTTCGTATGGCAGCTTTCTTGCATATGGATACTAAGCTTGACAGAGGAAAAAGACTGGCTTTGCTGTGGTTCAGGTAAATTTCCAGTGTTACTAGAAGGTTCAATTAGTGTTTTCTAGTATACTGAGGAAAATATGTGAGAAAATAATCAGAAGAAAAAAAAGACCTCCGAAGATAGTTGCCTGGCTTTTTTCCATATTTGAGACATAGGACAGCTTCGCACATGTACATCAACATGCCTCACAGACAGGTTGGTACATTCAGATACATCGCGATCTGGTCTGGTAGTCATTTATCTATCAAGTAGAACATGTCAATCCTGAGAATAATGGTAGTAAACATGACATCAGAGCAGCTTTCAGAGAATGCCTTCAGGATCCACAGGCATCTAGCAGAGGGGCTGAACCCACTCAGCACATGTGCATACAGACAGATATGTAGCACAGCATTGCCCATGGAACCATCATTGCCTTGGAATTTGGGCCATTTTCTGGACTTTTTGTGTCCAAAGAATTTTGCTCTCTTCCTTCATATTTGTTCAGAAAATTTGCTCTCTTTTCGCCTGATCTTACCGACATTGTAGTTAAAATATAATTCAATTTTCCTCACAAGGATTTAATAGCTATTAAAAATCAGGATTGTTTACTTTGCAAGTAAAATAATTAGAACAAAAATGCAAATCTTAACTTGCCTGACAATACAATTTTAATCTCCACCTATGGATGTTTACTCTCCGGGACCAGGTCATGAAATGATAAAATCCAACTTTGTCCTGACCGGAGGGGTCAGGGTTACCAGGAGGGGACCGGCCTCCTGGTAACCCAGTATGCAAAACATGCAAGTTTCAACAAGATCTCGTCGGGGCAGGGTTGGCACCAACACATCAAAATTGGGGCAGATTTTGAACATTTTGGGGCAGCTTTTGAAAATTTGGAGGCAGGTTTGGAAATTTGGGGGCAGCTTTTAATTTAGGGTCAGAAGTGTAAATTTAGGGGGAGCTTTTGACTTTTTGGGACAGCTTTTTACTTTTTGGGGCAGAAGTAACAATTTACTGATTCACAAACGCGATCGTGATTACGCCCCTTCCCCCCCCCCCCCCGTTAATCAACAGTATTTGCTGACTGAGGACCGAAATTTCCTCCTCAGGAAAAAAAGGAAAAATACTGCCCCAAATGGGTCAGCTTGCTGTCCCATTTGGGGCAAGATTTGGGCTGCCACAAATATTTCGTTGATGCTTCACTCCCCACATTTTGCATACTGGCTGCCCTTCCCAGGCGCGTGTATATGCTGTCAAAATCAGGTCCTTTGCAGGGAGGTCTGTGTCTTCGTTCTTTTACTGGAAATACCAACTGCTGAGTATTAGTAACTCAAATGGATGACTTAAGACTAAGAAACAATTAGTACGACTAAGCTACTCCTCACATACCCAGAGTTAAATTGACCATACATCCAAATCCAACTATGGCTCACTCACCACACTGACTACAACTAATTCATGCAGCAAACTTCCATCATACACTCACTTAGGTAAATAGAACAGTCATTCCTGCCCTACCGATCAGACACCATTCATTCTCAGAACAAACAAATGTTCAACAATAATAAAGAAAACATAAACATCAACAAGTCATATGCAACATTTGCATAGGATGTGACACAACACAAAATTATCAAATCATTACAAGAAACATCAGCCTTAAAGGCTGATCCAATACATCTCTCAGCCTACAAGATTTAGGATGGGACATGAACCTCAAATATTGGATCTTGTCTTTGTGCAAATGAAGATAATGTTGTACAAGATATACAATATCTCCCAGGACTTGGACACAGTGACCATCTGTCTATTCATTTTTTCATTGGTATGTAAGAAACCATGTTCAAGGAAATGAAATAGGTTGTACCGGGACTGCAAACATGTTGATTTCTGCAAGGTTAAGAAGCGATTGAGATCATATAATCTTGCAGAAAAAGTAAGACACCAAAGTGTTCAAGATGCATGGTCTACTGTGACTGAAGTTATAAATGAATTCATTGAGACTGAAGTTCCATTGAGAAGTAGGAAGAAACTGAAGCCATACATGAACCAGGAGGCTCTCTCGCTCCGCAGGAAAAAGGAACGTTTATGGGAGAGGTACCGTTTGTCTGGGCAGATTTGAGATTATAGCTTTGTCAAGCTCCGGAATCAGCTGAGATCAATGACCAGGAAACTAAGAAGTAACTTTGAACAAAAAATAGCAAACTCAATCAAAACTGATGCCAAAGCATTTTGGAACTATGTTAATAGACAAATGAAAGTGAAACCTGCAGTAGAAAGCCTAAGACTGGCAGAAGGCGTATTTGCTGACACAGATCAGGAGAAATGTGATGCCCCCGGCAGTCACTGGGGTATATTCTGTAACACGACTCACTGGGGGGGGGGGGGGGGGTTAGCCCCCCTGGTATCTTCAGAACCAATGATCGCCGCGGGACGCGCAAGGCGGCATTCGAAAGCGCTACATGAGATAAACCTAACGCAAACTTTAAAAAATCAAATTAAGGTCACATGTCAGGTCACGGTTAAGTCAAACGTCAAAATAGAGGTATTTGAGTTTATGGACAATACTTGCCATCCATGGTCTTCGATTGCGCCTATTATCACCCAAAGTGCTGTCAAAGGTATGATACATATTCCACATGAGCTAAAGTGAGATTGTTGGAAAAGATCAAGGTCAGGTCACAAAAGGTCACTACACACAAAATATCTACGAAAGGCATGAAGCACATGTTCGCTTTTACGCGTAGAATTCGATAGTGGTAGTCATTTTACCACCTGACTTCATTTACGTGAAGTTAGTGTCAAGTTCAGGTCAAGTTTAGGTCACTGAAGGTCAAAATTTGAAATTGATAAATCGAAATGAATAAAGCATGTTTATATATCAGTTGTATCTAAAACAAACAGTGCTGGCATTGATTTGTCTGTATCCGGTCAACAAAAAGCAAAAAAAAACCGCAATTTCAAAATATGACGTCATGATTTACCCATACTTGATATGCCATGACAGTCAAAAAAGATGATATCATTTTGAAATTTGGTATGGTAGTTGCCCATATGTCGTTGTCTGACATATATTCAGGTTTTTCAATATCTTTGAAAAATTTGATTTTGTGAGCATTGTTTCAAAAAAAGTTTGTCTTTTGACATTTTTGGGGTAAAAAAACAAATATTTTGAAATTTCGAGATAGCTAGCTAGTAGTCGAGATAGCCCTTGCAATTTTCTACTTTTTAGCGTGTTTCGATTGCATTTTGCTTCAAATTCGGCATTTGTACGGCCTGGCAAAGTTTAGCCGATTTTGGTGTCAAAATCGTGTTTAGTGACGTCACTAAATTCACAATATCTCGAAATATTTCTGACGATTTTTTTTCATTTTATCTCAAAAAGTGTAAAACTGATGCCTGGAAAGGTACTGAAAGTTTGGCGTTGATATCTGCATTAGTTATTGAGATATTCCTAATATTCCTAAGGGGGGAGGGGCTAAAAAAAACGCCCCCAGTGACTCGCGGGTTAAGCAAATTTTTATCAAGTGTATTTACAAAGGAAGCACTTCAGAAAATGCCAGACTCTGAACCAAGGACATATAAAGAAACACTTAATTAAATCATCATCTCTGTGGAGGATGTTCAGACGAGGCTACTGAATCTGAAACCAGGGAAGGCTCCCGGGCTTGATGACCTGGACCCTCGCTTGCTGAGAGGTTGTGCTTCAGAGCTATGTGGACCACTGATAATACTCCTTCAGAAGTCACTTGATTCGGGCCTTTAGATTTGCCTTTACCCCCTTTAGATTAGTGGTAGGTCTGTAGTTGGTCCAAAGCTGGTTGAATAAGTCATTCAAAGAACGACACACACTTGGAGGATATTCCTTATATTCCATTTGGATTTTGAGTGCCTGATCAGAATGTACAGCCACTTTCGCCTGGGCGTCAGCTATTTCATTGCCTGTAATATTACAGTGCCCTGGGATCCAAAGTATGGTGATGTCGTATCCGTTTTCCGCCAGTTAGTGGAACAGCGTGATAATATTAGTAATAATTGGATGCCCGGAGGTGGTGTCCTTCAGGGCACCCACACCGACATATAATCTGTACATACTACGCACCTGTAAAACCTATTTGATTTTAGATATTGCAGTGTGTAATATAGCCACCGCCTCTGCTGTAAATACAGAGCATACTGGAGGAAGTACCTATCAGCTGTTTGAATCAAAGGCGTGTGGAGGAAGTATCAGCTGTTTGAGTCAATTGATACTGACACCAAAGAATGCCAATAGTATGAAATTGAACAACTCTCCTGATTGAGAGTAATTTATTAACAATGATGAAGACACCATCCTTTGAAACAGCAGACCAGTATTAGATATGCAATGCCTGGGGCGGATCTAGGATTTTTCCAAGGGGGGGGGGGGGGGCTGACCGGTATTCTGGTTGCTGGCGCCACCCCTCCCAGCAATATCTGGTAACCCCTCAAATCTACCAGATTCTAGGGAACTATTTGTTGTTGTTTTGGTAATGCTTCAGTAACGCCTCTCCCGCGTTTATCGTAGTCTTGAGGTACCTATTAGAAGAAGAATTAGTCAGCTGACAGTATATTTTATTGCAGAGTGAAAATGACGCCAAATAATTTCCGATCCGGTGATCAGCGTCAGAAAAGTGGGCCGTTCTCTATTTTTCTGAACTTAGAAGTTTTGTTCCGTGAAAACTTTGACTGTAAATTTTTGTATTTAGTCTACGGGTGCAAATGGCTGACGAGCATAAAAAAATGGCAGGAGAGGATAGACAAAAAAGTGGTTTGTGCTCACAGCCTGCGCCGTCTGGTGGCAGTCTGGAGGTCTTGTCTCGTTGCGTAGATGCTAATAAGGCTGAGTCACGCCGGCACATCCAAGTGCGATGTTCTGCCAGTTCTGAGGGTGTCAACCACATACCACACTGCCACAGGCGTCAACAGCTGGTATACGCATTAAAGGAAATAGTTCACCTTCAACATTAGTTTTAAACTGAGATAACAATTTTGTAGCCTGTGTTGGGAAACCCCTATCTGCAAGTTTTCTTGACTGAAAAGACTTTCCAGCCGAATATATTATATTTTTTGGCGAAGGTATGCATGCGGTGCTGGCGAAGGTATGCGGTGTTGGCGAAATAATGTTGTACTGGTTCTAGCCCGGGCAGAGGCTATACCATCAGCCAATCAGCTTGCAGCTGGTGCTAGCAAGCGAACCGCCGGCCGCCGGTTGGCACATCTCCAATGCGAGTCTATCCTTACGCGACTACTGTCGAATCTGATTGGCTGAATCATTTTTACATTCGCGTGGCGTCAGGACTGACCCAGAGAGTATGCATATAGTTTTGATAAACAATAAAAATGTACGACCTTATGTCCTGAATCGGAGCGATATAAGGCCATTGTTGACAATATAAAAAGAAATTGTATTAAAAATATAATCAAATCGTATTTGGTAAAAAAATCCAAGGTGAACTATTATTTCCTTTAACAAACTTGTTCCACCGCTGACGAAAACAAATGTTCCGCGAACTTAGATCGTGGAACCACTTTTCTGACACTATTGACATGCATCGTGGTGGCGGCCACTGCGCGGCCGACCTTCGGTCTCAAATACAAGTCCTGCGCTCTACCAGGAACGGATGTTTAGTGAGAGCATGATAGAGTTTAGTGTCAGCTTACGGTATATTTTATTGTGGAGTGAAAATGCCGCTAAATAATTTCGTCGATCACTAAAGTCTAAACCCTATCACGCTCTCACTAAACCTCCTTTCCTGGCGGAGCGCAGGACTAGTATTTGAGACCGAAGGTCGGCTGTGCAGCGGCCGCCACCACAACGTGACCTTGCACGTCAATCACGGGCTCGTGAAATTATTCGCCGCCATTTTCACTCTGCAATAAAACACTGTCAGCTGACTAATTCTCCTTCTCATGGTACCTCATGGGTGCCAAGTGACCATAAGTAGTCGGTGTGCCCAAAAATCCCAATCATCATCATCATAGGTACCTCAAGACTATTATAAACTGGGGAG
>JAXIVJ010012501.1:0-5000 GCA_036785665.1 Chirona hameri
GTGCTTGCTGAAAGGAAACACCGGCAGATAGTTTTACGACATAAACTTTTTTTGTGCGCATGTTTTCAGTCACTTCGACTGAACAGCTGCAAAGAAATAAGATTCTGAAAAACATGGCCACGTTCGGGCCACTCATACGTATATTTCCCCCCTAGTTGACGGAAGACCTCGCTCCGCTCGTTAATCAAACTGTTTATGCCGGGTCCAGACCTCGGAAATGTATCCATTCAAAAGCTTCGGACTAAATTTATAAAATAAAACATGCAAGCAATTGCGTTCAAGTTCTATCCAAATGCGTTCCAAGTTTGCAAACCGAGGTAGTTTTCGGATAACTACTTAATGCAGTACATGCGTTACTTCATCCGCATCCGTCTCCGCCAGCCGTCCACAAACGACTACCCCGCATAACGAGCCGGCGGCAGTCACCGGCTCCGGGGCGATCCGTCACCTGGTACAGTTACGGGCATCCCGGGTTGGTCAGCATGCAGAACAGTGGGATGCGCTGAGCTTATGCAGAAGATAGAAAAACGCCAGTGACGTTGCCTTGTATCGCACCACCGACCTCCTAAATATCTATCAAACCCTGACCCTGACCTGAATGACCACTGGGCCAGTGTCTCCCGAAAGCAAAATCAAAAAGCCAGTCCAGTGGCAGCCGGGAGGCGCATATAATTTCTGATATTCACGGCATACTAAGAATAATTATAATTGCACTCTATTGCGATCATGGATCGACGGAAAAATTTGCATAAGATAGTGCGAATCTACATCCCACTACCCTGCCAAATGTCGCGGTTTTGACTGCAAAGTGCTCGGAGTTATTAAGCAATCGGGTGACATCCGAAAGGCCAGACGGACACCTACGTGGCTGCCACTTCTTATAATTAGTATGAAATAGCTCTCTATGTAACACGAATAACTGTGATACGTATTCCAAACAGCGATTAGCGAATCGCCTGGCAGTGCCTATCTAATATAAAGCCGTTTGAACAATCTAACATATCTGAAGACGTTATTGTTTTCCACCTATCACCTGTTATAGTTTCAAATATAAAGAAGCTGCTAGATACACCTAAACAGTTCCTAAGTAAAAATTACAAGGTAAAAACTGATTTTCCTTCACATTGTCACGAACTGTACTGAAGGTTCATTCGGCACTTCGCCTCCCCCCCCCCCACACTCAAAAACCCGTGACGACGCCCCTGATTATTTATTTATTTATTTATTTATTTATTTCACATCACGTCTCATCCACTATGGTGGCTTTTCATGAGAACAGGTCACACGATAAAACTGCACATATGGGTAAGAATAACACCGCATCACACTAAACCAAACATTCCACAGACACACAAGACGGCCAAGTCGAGCTAACGTCCCTGCAAACTTGTAAAGTGGTCCTTCAGCAATCGCTTAGACCCTTAACGCACAGCCGCGGGCAGTGCATGGTATGCAGTGGCGGCTCTGTACAAGAACTGTCGCCTACCAGTTTCAGTTTTGATTGTCGGCAGTCGTAACAGCTGCTGTTCACTCGCTCGTGTACTCCTGTCATGGACCTGCCTGGTGGTCGTAATTGACTGGGCGATTGTGACTGGTTCGCCAGTGGTCAGTGCTTGACGCAGCAGACAGATGCAGCGATACGTCGTGTACTCGCTCGTGTACTCCTGTCATGGACCTGCCTGGTGGTCGTAATTGACTGGACGATTGTGACTGGTTCGCCAGTGGTCAGTGCTTGACGCAGCAGACAGATGCAGCGATACGTCGTGTACTCGCTCGTGTACTCCTGTCATGGACCTGCCTGGTGGTCGTAATTGACTGGGCGATTGTGACTGGTTCGCCAGTGGTCAGTGTTTGACGCAGCAGACAGATGCAGCGATACGTCGTGTACTCGCTCGAGTACTCCTGTCATGGACCTGCCTGGTGGTCGTAATTGACTGGGCGATTGTGACTGGTTCGCCAGTGGTCAGTGCTTGACGCAGCAGACAGATGCAGCGATACGTCGTGTACTCGCTCGTGTACTCCTGCCATGGACCTGCCAGGTGGTCGTAATTGACTGGGCGATTGTGACTGGTTCGCCAGTGGTCAGTGCTTGACGCAGCAGACAGATGCAGCGATACGTCGTGTACTCGCTCGTGTACTCCTGTCATGGACCTGCCTGGTGGTCGTAGTTGACTGGGCGATTGTGACTGGTTCGACAGTGGTCAGTGCTTGACGCAGCAGACAGATGGAGCGATACGTACATAAGTTGTGAGCGGAGAGCCAGCCTAACTGCGAAAGCACGTCACTGATGTGGTCATATTTTTGACGGCCGGATATCACACGAGCACAGAAGTTCAGCACCTTCTCAATGCGGTGCATGGACTGTTTAGAAGCACTGCCGTAAACGGGAAAACAATATCGTATGATGGAGAGAACTAATCCATTGATGACAATGGGCATGACATCGCTCGGCAGGCGTGATACAAACCGATTAACAGGCCGTTGCAAGTTGCAACGATGGACAATCTCGTCAACATGCGGCTCAAACGAGAGGTGTCGGTCGAAAAGTACGCCCAGGTTTCTGGCTGTCTCAGACTCGACAATGCGCGCGCCGCCAACGTGGAGCGTGACGCGGGGCAGACCGCGAAGCATTTGACGGGTGCCAATCACGAGCAGCTTTGATTTTTCAGCAATAATTTGCATGTGATTTTGGCTAAACCAACCGAACAGGTCCCTTAGGGTACTCTCCATGCGGCTGACAAGCTGATCTGCAGATCTGCTTTGCGACCGGTTACCAACACCTGAGTGTCGTCTGCGTACTGAGTCTCTCACACGAGCACAGAAGTTCAGCACCTTCTGATTATAAGGTTGTTAGAGAAAGGCTGCGCCTCTATTTTATAATATAGGTATTGATGTCTGCTACTGACATAAAAACATACCAACCCTTCAGCTATAGCCGACGTGAGCGTTGCAGGCCGCTATTCGGGATTATGAGTTGATGAGAAAGTCGCGAACATGTTCGCGCAAACAACGTACATACCAGCTTGTGACCATGCAAATGCATTTAAAGTACGGCCACTGACCGTGCTGCCAAGTGCCATCCCTTCCTATACATTACATGATTAGGCGAAGAAACGGGAGTACAATGCGGTTATGTTCCACACTTACGATATGGCATACGCGTTTAACATAGTGTCATGGAAATCATGAAATTACAAGGAAGCTTTGCATTCTGCAGGCCATTCTGGACCCCCTTGCAATGGAAGTGACAGTTCATTTGTTTCCTGTGTGTTACCAATGTCACAATACAGGATGAAACTACACTATTCCTCGGAGAACTTGTTTGTTGGTTCATTGCAATTCTTTGTCTTACTCATTCCAATTGTGTTGCAAGTGAATAGCTAGGTACGACTTAAGAGTCATTATTAACTTTTCCTCAGGTTATTAAGATATTGATGTAGTTTTTTTCAGAGTTATCAAGAGGATTCTTACTTTATATTATTACAAATTCAGATATTCCGCGACCGCCCGACACTTCGCTACATGTGGAGGCGAGATGAACCCCCTCGATGCCAAAACCATCGCGACTGAAGGCCACTGGAAGAAGCGGAAGGTCAGGGAGGCCATAGAAATTAAACAGGCACGTGCTTCTTTGAACCTGGATGAAGGAGGAGTGCGTCTGAGTCCCATATGGGATATACTGCTGAGACGTGACCGTCAGTGATGCATAGCCATGTGACTCCTGCATGCACTGTGACGGCATTGAGTTTGTTGAGATTGACACCATCTATAGGGACATAGCTACATTGGACTAGTTCGTATTTATTGCTCGGTTATTACCTGTCTTCTGATGTGTCTGCGTGTGTATGAGTTTTTTTTTATCTTTTGAAAAATGACTGGTAAATTAGTTTAGGTCGAACATTGGTGGTCATATATATATATATATATATATATATATATATATATATATATATATATATATATATATATATATATATATATATATATATATATATATATATATATATATATATATATATATATATATATATATATATATATATATATATATATATATATATATATATATATATATATATATATATATATATATATATATATATATATATATATATATATATATATATATATATATATATGTATATATATATGTGTGTGGGTACAGACCTGAACTAATAGGTATATTTTAGTGGAGATCCGGTCTCCCGATTGAGAGTTTTATCTGCGGTTATTCACGCGACATAATTATTTTATTAGTTGACCTGTTTAGAATATTCGCGCCATTTCACTGAAGAAGGCGCCACAATGTGTGCCGAAATATCTGAATTTGTAATAATATAAAGTAAGAATCCTCTTGATAACTCTGAAAAAACTACATCAAGTGAATAGCTTATGAAGCTTACAGATCCTGGAATACTAAGCCAGCGCTGGCTCCGAGCTGCGAGGACAGATAGACACAAATGTATCAGCCACGTATCGTATGTTTTTTTATATTTATTGCGTATCGTTGTGGTCTCCAATCAACCAATTGGCTTTTACCACCGCATAATTATACAGACTGCATTCCGCTGCGGACGCATCGTCATCATACCAAAGGCCATTCACTCGTGACAATCGTATAAGACGTCATTATTCAACAGGATACAAGTAAAGATAAAAACGATATGCAAAATAAAAGCAATATGAATGTGAAGAGTTAAAAGCGCCGAGGGACGATACGGCTGATAGAACACATGCACGCATAACTAACGTTCCACACACCGTAAAGTGCACATTGGGTCACATTCAGCCTATGTCGGAGGAGACCAGCATTGCCCTGACGCGTCTCTTAAACTCCCTGACGTCGCCAGCTCGCCGCACATCAGCGGGGAGACCGTTCCACGCTCGAATCAGTCTGAATGGCGGACTTGCTTTGTCTTACTCCTTCCAATTTTGTTGCAAGTAAACAGCTTAATTGTATTGTTATTATTGTTATAATTATTATATATTATATTGTATAT
>JAXIVJ010012501.1:10000-40132 GCA_036785665.1 Chirona hameri
CCACCGACCACCGACCACCGACCACCGACCACCGACCACCGACCACCGACCACCGACCACCGACCACCGACCACCGACCACCGACCACCGACCACCGACCACCGACCACCGACCACCGACCACCGACCACCGACCACCGACCACCGACCACCGACCACCGACCACCGACCACCGACCACCGACCACCGACCACCGACCACCGACCACCGACCACCGACCACCGACCACCGACCACCGACCACCGACCACCGACCACCGACCACCGACCACCGACCACCGACCACCGACCACCGACCACCGACCACCGACCACCGACCACCGACCACCGACCACCGACCACCGACCACCGACCACCGACCACCGACCACCGACCACCGACCACCGACCACCGACCACCGACCACCGACCACCGACCACCGACCACCGACCACCGACCACCGACCACCGACCACCGACCACCGACCACCGACCACCGACCACCGACCACCGACCACCGACCACCGACCACCGACCACCGACCACCGACCACCGACCACCGACCACCGACCACCGACCACCGACCACCGACCACCGACCACCGACCACCGACCACCGACCACCGACCACCGACCACCGACCACCGACCACCGACCACCGACCACCGACCACCGACCACCGACCACCGACCACCGACCACCGACCACCGACCACCGACCACCGACCACCGACCACCGACCACCGACCACCGACCACCGACCACCGACCACCGACCACCGACCACCGACCACCGACCACCGACCACCGACCACCGACCACCGACCACCGACCACCGACCACCGACCACCGACCACCGACCACCGACCACCGACCACCGACCACCGACCACCGACCACCGACCACCGACCACCGACCACCGACCACCGACCACCGACCACCGACCACCGACCACCGACCACCGACCACCGACCACCGACCACCGACCACCGACCACCGACCACCGACCACCGACCACCGACCACCGACCACCGACCACCGACCACCGACCACCGACCACCGACCACCGACCACCGACCACCGACCACCGACCACCGACCACCGACCACCGACCACCGACCACCGACCACCGACCACCGACCACCGACCACCGACCACCGACCACCGACCACCGACCACCGACCACCGACCACCGACCACCGACCACCGACCACCGACCACCGACCACCGACCACCGACCACCGACCACCGACCACCGACCACCGACCACCGACCACCGACCACCGACCACCGACCACCGACCACCGACCACCGACCACCGACCACCGACCACCGACCACCGACCACCGACCACCGACCACCGACCACCGACCACCGACCACCGACCACCGACCACCGACCACCGACCACCGACCACCGACCACCGACCACCGACCACCGACCACCGACCACCGACCACCGACCACCGACCACCGACCACCGACCACCGACCACCGACCACCGACCACCGACCACCGACCACCGACCACCGACCACCGACCACCGACCACCGACCACCGACCACCGACCACCGACCACCGACCACCGACCACCGACCACCGACCACCGACCACCGACCACCGACCACCGACCACCGACCACCGACCACCGACCACCGACCACCGACCACCGACCACCGACCACCGACCACCGACCACCGACCACCGACCACCGACCACCGACCACCGACCACCGACCACCGACCACCGACCACCGACCACCGACCACCGACCACCGACCACCGACCACCGACCACCGACCACCGACCACCGACCACCGACCACCGACCACCGACCACCGACCACCGACCACCGACCACCGACCACCGACCACCGACCACCGACCACCGACCACCGACCACCGACCACCGACCACCGACCACCGACCACCGACCACCGACCACCGACCACCGACCACCGACCACCGACCACCGACCACCGACCACCGACCACCGACCACCGACCACCGACCACCGACCACCGACCACCGACCACCGACCACCGACCACCGACCACCGACCACCGACCACCGACCACCGACCACCGACCACCGACCACCGACCACCGACCACCGACCACCGACCACCGACCACCGACCACCGACCACCGACCACCGACCACCGACCACCGACCACCGACCACCGACCACCGACCACCGACCACCGACCACCGACCACCGACCACCGACCACCGACCACCGACCACCGACCACCGACCACCGACCACCGACCACCGACCACCGACCACCGACCACCGACCACCGACCACCGACCACCGACCACCGACCACCGACCACCGACCACCGACCACCGACCACCGACCACCGACCACCGATCACCGATCACCGATCACCGATCACCGATCACCGATCACCGATCACCGATCACCGATCACCGATCACCGATCACCGATCACCGATCACCGATCACCGATCACCGATCACCGATCACCGATCACCGATCACCGATCACCGATCACCGATCACCGATCACCGATCACCGATCACCGATCACCGATCACCGATCACCGATCACCGATCACCGATCACCGATCACCGATCACCGATCACCGATCACCGATCACCGATCACCGATCACCGATCACCGATCACCGATCACCGATCACCGATCACCGATCACCGATCACCGATCACCGATCACCGATCACCGATCACCGATCACCGATCACCGATCACCGATCACCGATCACCGATCACCGATCACCGATCACCGATCACCGATCACCGATCACCGATCACCGATCACCGATCACCGATCACCGATCACCGATCACCGATCACCGATCACCGATCACCGATCACCGATCACCGATCACCGATCACCGATCACCGATCACCGATCACCGATCACCGATCACCGATCACCGATCACCGATCACCGATCACCGATCACCGATCACCGATCACCGATCACCGATCACCGATCACCGATCACCGATCACCGATCACCGATCACCGATCACCGATCACCGATCACCGATCACCGATCACCGATCACCGATCACCGATCACCGATCACCGATCACCGATCACCGATCACCGATCACCGATCACCGATCACCGATCACCGATCACCGATCACCGATCACCGATCACCGATCACCGATCACCGATCACCGATCACCGATCACCGATCACCGATCACCGATCACCGATCACCGATCACCGATCACCGATCACCGATCACCGATCACCGATCACCGATCACCGATCACCGATCACCGATCACCGATCACCGATCACCGATCACCGATCACCGATCACCGATCACCGATCACCGATCACCGATCACCGATCACCGATCACCGATCACCGATCACCGATCACCGATCACCGATCACCGATCACCGATCACCGATCACCGACCGGCCGGTCACGGAAAGCCGGCGGCCGAGGAAAGAGACGGCCGCTGTTCCGCTGTTCCGCTGTTCCGTTCGTTCGGCCGCTGTTCCGATAGCTGGATGCCGGTCTGAGTGCCGGCCCTTAGCGATGCAAGCGAGGCTGGATTTTGGTCATTTGACGAGAGCACAGCAATATTGCCGTGTTCATTCGTGTTTTGCTGTGATATGATAGTGTTGTGATATATTGTTGAAATGCTCAGGTTGATCGGGATATTATCCTACCTAAAGAGTGACTCTCAGTGTCGAAGATGCAGGCAGCTGCCGCGTTATCAGTAACGTGATGTAGTTATGTGTCTCTGAGGCTAATGGAGTGTTCTGAAGTGAAAATAAAAGCAACGGTAACCCGAAGTCTTCCCAAGGCAGCCGCAACCCACATAACACACCCATGTGGTTACCACATGGGTTTAAGATGGGCAACGTGATCTCACATATAGGCATGGGAATGCACATGTGATCGGGCCATATGGAATGCATGGGGTGTAACTGTAGGCCCATATGGGTTTAGGCGGGCACAGATGAACGTAGGAATGCCATGGACATACTATGTGGGTTTGAGAAGGTAAGAAGGCCTTTGTGCTAACCCATAAGGTAACCATGCAGAAACGTCTGCCGAAACCATGTGGGTCCCATGTGGGAAAGGTGGGCTAGCCCACATGGTTACCATGTGGTTACCATATGTCTGTGTTATGTGGGAAGACAGTGGTGTTCGACCTTTTCGTGCCACCATACGTTGTTTGCGGGATGGAATTACGATTCACTGCTCGATGTGCATGGTAACGCTACCAGAAAATTATTTGACTCGACAATTGACCGTTGATTTCTGACTCCGATTCCTGACTGCAGACTACTGAGACTACTGACCACTCGCCAGCACCAGTTGAGTATTCAGCTGGCCCTGCTAACCGCTGTTACTTGGCTGAAGCATGCCGTTTCTGGCTAAGTCGCGATCTATTTTAATTCAGCTTATGAGCTCAGTTGTAAATCTGCTTGCATCGGCAAACCCATCTCTGGCAGCGCCGTAGCATACTGATTACTGCCTGTATCATACCGTCTCTGACAGTGTTGTATCATACCGTCTCTGACAGTGTTGTATCATACCGTTTCTGACAGTGTTATATCATACCGTCTCTGACAGTGTTGTATCATACCGTTTCTGACAGTGTTATATCATACCGTCTCTGGCAGTGTTATATCATACCGTCTCTGTATCATACCGTCTCTGACAGTGTTATATCATACCGTCTCTGACAGTGTTGTATCATACCGTCTCTGACAGTGTTATATCATACCGTTTCTGACAGTGTTGTATCATACCGTCTCTGACAGTGTTATATCATACCGTCTCTGACAGTGTTATATCATACCGTCTCTGACAGTGTTATATCATACCGTCTCTGACAGTGTTATATCATACCGTCTCTGACAGTGTTGTATCATACCGTCTCTGTATCATACCGTCTCTGACAGTGTTATATCATACCGTCTCTGACAGTGTTGTATCATACCGTCTATGTATCATACCGTCTCTGTCAGTGTTATATCATACCGTATCTGTATCATACCGTCTCTGACAGTGTTATATCATACCGTCTCTGGCAGTGTTATATCATACCGTATCTGTATCATACCGTCTCTGACTGTGTTATATCATACCGTCTCTGACAGCGCTGTATCATACCGTCTCTGTATCATACCGTCTCTGACAGTGTTATATCATACCGTCTCTGACAGTGTTGTATCATACCGTCTCTGACAGTGTTATATCGCAGTGTTATATCATACCGTCTCTGACAGTATCATATCATACCGTCTCTGACAGTGTTATATCATACCGTCTCTGACAGTGTTGTATCATACCGTCTCTGGCAGTGTTGTATCATACCGTCTCTGACAGTGTTGTATCATACCGTCTCTGGCAGTGTTGTATCATACCGTCTATGACAGTGTTATATCATACCGTCTCTGACAGTGTTGTATCATACCGTCTCTGGCAGTGTTATATCATACCGTCTCTGTATCATACCGTCTCTGACAGTGTTATATCATACCGTCTCTGACAGTGTTATATCATACCGTCTCTGACAGTGTTATATCATACCGTCTCTGTATCATACCGTCTCTGACAGTGTTGTATCATACCGTCTCTGGCAGTGTTATATCATACCGTCTCTGTATCATACCGTCTCTGACAGTGTTATATTATACCGTCTCTGACAGTGTTATATCATTCCGTCTCTGGCAGTGTTATATCATACCGTCTCTGACAGTGTTATATCATACCGTCTCTGTATCATACCGTCTCTGACAGTGTTGTATCATACCGTCTCTGGCAGTGTTACATCATACCGTCTCTGTATCATACCGTCTCTGACAGTGTTATATCATACCGTCTCTGACAGTGTTGTATCATACCGTCTCTGGCAGTGTTATATCATACCGTCTCTGTATCATACCGTCTCTGACAGTGTTATATCATACCGTCTCTGACAGTGTTGTATCATACCGTCTCTGGCAGTGTTATATCATACCGTCTCTGTATCATACCGTCTCTGACAGTGTTATATCATACCGTCTCTGACAGTGTTATATCATACCGTCTCTGACAGTGTTATGTCATACCGTCTCTGACAGTGTTATATCATACCGTCTCTGACAGTGTTGTATCATACCATCTCTGACAGTGTTATATCATACCGTCTCTGACAGTGTTATATCATACCGTCTCTGTATCATACCGTCTCTGACAGTGTTATATCATACCGTCTCTGTATCATACCGTCTCTGACAGTGTTATATCATACCGTCTCTGACAGTGTTATATCATACCGTCTCTGACAGTGTTATATCATACCGTATCTGTATCATACCGTCTCTGACAGTGTTATATCATACCGTCTCTGACAGTGTTATATCATACCGTCTCTGACAGTGTTATATCATACCGTCTCTGGCAGTGCTGTATCATACCGTCTCTGACAGTGTTATATCATACCGTCTCTGACAGTGTTATATCATACTGTCTCTGGCAGTGTTATGTCATACCGTCTCTGACAGTGTTATATCATACCGTCTCTGACAGTGTTATATCATACCGTCTCTGACAGTGTTATATCATACCGTCTCTGACAGTGTTGTATCATACCATCTCTGACAGTGTTATATCATACCGTCTCTGGCAGTGTTATATCATACCGTATCTGTATCATACCGTCTCTGACAGTGTTATATCATACCGTCTCTGGCAGTGTTATATCATACCGTCTCTGTATCATACCGTCTCTGACAGTGTTGTAGCATACCGTCTCTGACAGTGTTATATCATACCGTCTCTGTATTATACCGTCTCTGACAGTGTTATATCATACCGTCTCTGGCAGTGTTATATCATACCGTCTCTGACAGTGTTATATTATACCGTCTCTGGCAGTGTTGTATGATACCGTCTCTGGCAGTGTTATATCATACCGTCTCTGTATCATACCGTCTCTGACAGTGTTGTATCATACCGTCTCTGACAGTGTTATATCATACTGTCTCTGGCAGTGTTATATCATACCGTCTCTGGCAGTGTTATATCATACCGTCTCTGTATCATACCGTCTCTGGCAGTGTTATATCATACCGTCTCTGGCAGTGTTATATCATACCGTCTCTGACAGTGCTGTATCATACCGTCTCTGTATCATACCGTCTCTGGCAGTGTTATATCATACCGTCTCTGGCAGTGTTATATCATACCGTCTCTGTATCATACTGTCTCTGGCAGTGTTATATCATACCGTCTCTGGCAGTGTTATATCATACCGTCTCTGTATCATACTGTCTCTGACAGTGTTATATCATACCGTCTCTGACAGTGTTATATCATACCGTCTCTGACAGTGCTGTATCATACCGTCTCTGTATCATACCGTCTCTGGCAGTGTTATATCATACCGTCTCTGGCAGTGTTATATCATACCGTCTCTGTATCATACTGTCTCTGGCAGTGTTATATCATACCGTCTCTGGCAGTGTTATATCATACCGTCTCTGTATCATACTGTCTCTGACAGTGTTATATCATACCGTCTCTGACAGTGTTATATCATACCGTATCTGGCAGTGTTGTATCATACCGTATCTGACAGTGTTATATCATACCGTCTCTGACAGTGCTGTATCATACCATCTCTGACAGTGTTATATCATACCGTCTCTGACAGTGTTATATCATACCGTCTCTGACAGTGTTATATCATACCGTCTCTGACAGTGTTGTATCATACCATCTCTGACAGTGTTATATCATACCGTCTCTGACAGTGTTATATCATACCGTCTCTGGCAGTGCTGTATCATACCGTCTCTGACAGTGTTGTATCATACCGTCTCTGACAGTGTTATATCATACCGTCTCTGGCAGTGTTGTATCATACCGTCTCTGACAGTGTTATATCATACCGTCTCTGACAGTGTTATATCATACCGTCTCTGTATCATACCGTCTCTGACAGTGTTATATCATACTGTCTCTGACAGTGTTATATCATACCGTCTCTGTATCATACCGTCTCTGACAGTGTTATATCATACCGTCTCTGACAGTGTTATATCATACCGTCTCTGGCAGTGTTATATCATACCGTCTCTGACAGTGTTATATCATTCCGTCTCTGGCAGTGTTATATCATACCGTCTCTGACAGTGTTATATCATACCGTCTCTGACAGTGTTGTATCATACCGTCTCTGTATCATACCGTCTCTGGCAGTGTTATATCATACCGTCTCTGACAGTGTTGTATCATACCGCCTCTGTATCATACCGTCTCTGACAGTGTTATGTCATACCGTCTCTGACAGTGTTATAGCATACCGTCTCTGGCAGTGTTATATCATACCGTCTCTGTATCATACCGTCTCCGGCAGTGTTATATCATACCGTCTCTGACAGTGTTGTATCATACCGTCTCTGTATCATACCGTCTCTGGCAGTGTTATATCATACCGTCTCTGACAGTGTTATATCATACCGTCTCTGACAGTGCTGTATCATACCGTCTCTGACAGTGTTGTATCATACCGTCGCTGGCAGTGTTATATCATACCGTCTCTGTATCATACCGTCTCTGACAGTGTTATATCATACCGTCTCTGACAGTGTTATATCATACCGTCTCTGGCAGTGTTATATCATACCGTCTCTGACAGTGTTGTATCATACCGTCTCTGTATCATACCGTTTCTGACAGTGTTATATCATACCGTTTCTGACAGTGTTATATCATACCGTCTCTGACAGTGTTGTATCATACCGTCTCTGTATCATACCGTCTCTGACAGTGTTATGTCATACCGTCTCTGACAGTGTTATATCATACCGTCTCTGGCAGTGTTATATCATACCGTCTCTGACAGTGTTATATCATACCGTCTCTGGCAGTGTTATATCGTACCGTCTCTGACAGTGTTATATCATACCGTCTCTGACAGTGTTATATCATACCGTCTCTGGCAGTGTTATATCATACCGTCTCTGACAGTGTTATATCATTCCGTCTCTGGCAGTGTTATATCATACCGTCTCTGGCAGTGTTATATCATACCGCCTCTGACAGTGTTGTATCATACCGTCTCTGTATCATACCGTCTCTGACAGTGTTATATCATACCGTCTCTGGCAGTGTTATATCATACCGTCTCTGACAGTGTTGTATCATACCGTCTCTGACAGTGTTATATCATACCGTCTCTGACAGTGTTATATCATACCGTCTCTGACAGTGTTATATCATACCGTCTCTGACAGTGTTATATCATTCCGTCTCTGGCAGTGTTATATCATACCGTCTCTGACAGTGTTGTATCATACCGTCTCTGACAGTGTTGTATCATACCGTCTCTGTATCATACCGTCTCTGACAGTGTTATGTCATACCGTCTCTGACAGTGTTATATCATACCGTCTCTGACAGTGTTGTATCATACCGTCTCTGTATCATACCGTCTCTGACAGTTTTATGTCATACCGTCTCTGACAGTGTTATATCATACCGTCTCTGGCAGTGTTATATCATACCGTCTCTGACAGTGTTATATCATACCGTCTCTGGCAGAGTTGTATCATAACGTCTCTGACAGTGTTGTATCATACCGTCTCTGTATCATACCGTCTCTGACAGTGTTATATCATACCGTCTCTGACAGTGTTATATCATACCGTCTCTGACAGTGTTGTATCATACCGTCTCTGACAGCGTTATATCATACCGTCGCTGGCAGTGTTATATCATACCATCTCTGTATCATACCGTCTCTGACAGTGTTGTATCATGCTGTCTCTGGCAGTGTTATATCATACCGTCTCTGACAGTGTTATATCATACCGTCTCTGTATCATACCGTCTCTGACAGTGTTGTATCATACCGTCTCTGACAGTGTTATATCATACCGTCTCTGTATCATACCGTCTCTGACAGTGTTATGTCATACCGTCTCTGACAGTGTTATATCATACCATCTCTGACAGTGTTATATCATACCGTCTCTGACAGTGTTATATCATACCGTCTCTGTATCATACCGTCTCTGACAGTGTTATATCATACCGTCTCTGACAGTGTTATGTCATACCGTCTCTGGCAGTGTTATATCATAACGTCTCTGGCAGTGTTATATCATACCGTCTCTGGCAGTGTTATATCATACCGTCTCTGACAGTGTTATATCATACCGTCTCTGACAGTGTTGTATCATACCGTCTCTGACAGCGTTATATCATACCGTCTCTGACAGTGTTGTATCATACCGTCTCTGTATCATACCGTCTCTGACAGTGTTATGTCATACCGTCTCTGACAGTGTTATATCATACCGTCTCTGACAGTGTTATATCATACCGTCTCTGGCAGAGTTGTATCATAACGTCTCTGACAGTGTTGTATCATACCGTCTCTGTATCATACCGTCTCTGACAGTGTTATATCATACCGTCTCTGACAGTGTTATATCATACCGTCTCTGACAGTGTTGTATCATACCGTCTCTGACAGCGTTATATCATACCGTCGCTGGCAGTGTTATATCATACCATCTCTGTATCATACCGTCTCTGGCAGTGTTATATCATACCGTCTCTGACAGTGTTATATCATACCGTCTCTGACAGTGTTGTATCATACCATCTCTGACAGTGTTATGTCATACCGTCTCTGACAGTGTTATATCATACCATCTCTGTATCATACCGTCTCTGGCAGTGTTATATCATACCGTCTCTGACAGTGTTATATCATACCGTCTCTGACAGTGTTATGTCATACCGTCTCTGACAGTGTTATCACACCGTCTCTATCATATCATACCGTCTCTGACAGTGTTATATCATACCGTCTCTGACAGTGTTATATCATACCGTCTCTGACAGTGTTATATCATACCGTCTCTGGCAGTGTTATATCATACCGTCTCTGACAGTGTTATATCATACCGTCTCTGACAGTGTTATATCATACCGTCTCTGACAGTGTTATATCATACCGTCTCTGGCAGTGTTATATCATACCGTCTCTGACAGTGTTATATCATACCGTCTCTGACAGTGTTATATCATACCGTCTCTGACAGTGTTATATCATACCGTCTCTGACAGTGTTGTATCATACCGTCTCTGTATCATACCGTCTCTGACAGTGTTATGTCATACCGTCTCTGACAGTGTTATATCATACCGTCTCTGACAGTGTTATATCATACCGTCTCTGACAGTGTTGTATCATACCGTCTCTGACAGCGTTATATCATACCGTCGCTGGCAGTGTTATATCATACCATCTCTGTATCATACCGTCTCTGACAGTGTTGTATCATGCTGTCTCTGGCAGTGTTATATCATACCGTCTCTGACAGTGTTATATCATACCGTCTCTGTATCATACCGTCTCTGACAGTGTTGTATCATACCGTCTCTGACAGTGTTATATCATACCGTCTCTGTATCATACCGTCTCTGACAGTGTTATGTCATACCGTCTCTGACAGTGTTATATCATACCATCTCTGACAGTGTTATATCATACCGTCTCTGACAGTGTTATATCATACCGTCTCTGTATCATACCGTCTCTGACAGTGTTATATCATACCGTCTCTGACAGTGTTATGTCATACCGTCTCTGGCAGTGTTATATCATAACGTCTCTGGCAGTGTTATATCATACCGTCTCTGGCAGTGTTATATCATACCGTCTCTGACAGTGTTATATCATACCGTCTCTGACAGTGTTGTATCATACCGTCTCTGACAGCGTTATATCATACCGTCTCTGACAGTGTTGTATCATACCGTCTCTGTATCATACCGTCTCTGACAGTGTTATGTCATACCGTCTCTGACAGTGTTATATCATACCGTCTCTGACAGTGTTATATCATACCGTCTCTGGCAGAGTTGTATCATAACGTCTCTGACAGTGTTGTATCATACCGTCTCTGTATCATACCGTCTCTGACAGTGTTATATCATACCGTCTCTGACAGTGTTATATCATACCGTCTCTGACAGTGTTGTATCATACCGTCTCTGACAGCGTTATATCATACCGTCGCTGGCAGTGTTATATCATACCATCTCTGTATCATACCGTCTCTGGCAGTGTTATATCATACCGTCTCTGACAGTGTTATATCATACCGTCTCTGACAGTGTTGTATCATACCATCTCTGACAGTGTTATGTCATACCGTCTCTGACAGTGTTATATCATACCATCTCTGTATCATACCGTCTCTGGCAGTGTTATATCATACCGTCTCTGACAGTGTTATATCATACCGTCTCTGACAGTGTTATGTCATACCGTCTCTGACAGTGTTATCACACCGTCTCTATCATATCATACCGTCTCTGACAGTGTTATATCATACCGTCTCTGACAGTGTTATATCATACCGTCTCTGACAGTGTTATATCATACCGTCTCTGGCAGTGTTATATCATACCGTCTCTGACAGTGTTATATCATACCGTCTCTGACAGTGTTATATCATACCGTCTCTGACAGTGTTATATCATACCGTCTCTGGCAGTGTTATATCATACCGTCTCTGACAGTGTTATATCATACCGTCTCTGACAGTGTTATATCATACCGTCTCTGACAGTGTTATGTCATACCGTCTCTGACAGTGTTATCACACCGTCTCTATCATATCATACCGTCTCTGACAGTGTTATATCATACCGTCTCTGACAGTGTTATATCATACCGTCTCTGGCAGTGTTATATCATACCGTCTCTGACAGTGTTATATCATACCGTCTCTGACAGTGTTATATCATACCGTCTCTGACAGTGTTATATCATACCGTCTCTGAAAGTGTTATATCATACCGTCTCTGGCAGTGTTATATCATACCGTCTCTGTATCATACCGTCTCTGACAGTGTTATATCATACCGTCTCTGGCAGTGTTGTATCATACCGTTTCTGGCAGTGTTGTAGCATACCGTCTCTGGCAGTGTTATATCATACCGTCTCTGGCAGTGCTGTATCATACCGTCTCTGTATCATACCGTCTCTGACAGTGTTATATCATACCGTCTCTGACAGTGCTGTATCATACCGTCTCTGTATCATACCGTCTCTGACAGTGTTATATCATACCGTCTCTGACAGTGTCATATCATACCGTCTCTGGCAGTGTTATATCATACCGTCTCTGTATCATACCGTCTCTGACAGTGTTATATCATACCGTCTCTGGCAGTGTTATATCATAACGTCTCTGGCAGTGTTATATCATACCGTCTCTGTATCATACCGTCTCTGGCAGTGTTATATCATAACGTCTCTGGCAGTGTTATATCATACCGTATCTGTATCATACCGTCTCTGACAGTGTTATATCATACCGTCTCTGACAGTGTTATATCATACCGTCTCTGACAGTGTTATATCATACCGTCTCTGACAGTGTCATATCATACCGTCTCTGGCAGTGTTATATCATACCGTCTCTGGCAGTGTTATATCATAACGTCTCTGGCAGTGTTATATCATACCGTCTCTGGCAGTGTTATATCATACCGTCTCTGTATCATACCGTCTCTGGCAGTGTTGTATCATACCGTCTCTGACAGTGTTATATCATACCGTCTCTGTATCATACCGTCTCTGGCAGTTTTGTATCATACCGTCTCTGAGAGTGTTATATCATACCGTCTCTGACAGTGTTATATCATACCGTCTCTGTATCATACCGTCTCTGGCAGTGTTGTATCATACCATCTCTGACAGTGTTATATCATACCGTCTCTGGCAGTGTTATATCATACCGTCTCTGGCAGTGTTATATCATACCGTCTCTGTATCATACCGTCTCTGGCAGTGTTGTATCATACCGTCTCTGACAGTGTTATATCATACCGTCTCTGGCAGTGTTATATCATACCGTCTCTGTATCATACCGTCTCTGACAGTGTTATATCATACCGTCTCTGACAGTGTTATATCATACCGTCTCTGTATCATACCATCTCTGACAGTGTTATATCATACCGTCTCTGACAGTGTTGTATCATACCATCTCTGACAGTGTTATATCATACCGTCTCTGACAGTGTTATATCATACCGTCTCTGGCAGTGTTATATCATACCGTCTCTGACAGTGTTATATCATACCGTCTCTGTATCATACCGTCTCTGACAGTGTTATATCATACCGTCTCTGTATCATACCGTCTCTGGCAGTGTTGTATCATACCGTCTCTGGCAGTGTTATATCATACCGTCTTTGTATCATACCGTCTCTGGCAGTGTTATATCATACCGTCTCTGGCAGTGTTATATCATACCGTCTTTGTATCATACCGTCTCTGGCAGTGTTGTATCATACCGTCTCTGGCAGTGCTGTATCATTCTGTCGCCATATAACCCCGGAGTTGCGGCGCCCTGGAATCCCCTGTATCGTACTGTATCAGGGAGATCTGCAACACAGCTTCTCTGGTATATATGCTGTCGTTTTTCCGCCCCGGTCACTCGTCAGTTGATGCAACCCGGCCTTCAGCGGCTGTTTATCGCTCCACTGGCTATCTGTTGCACGGGTTTCCCATGGACTTTTGACCGCACCACACACGGTACAATGCACCGGACCAGCGGTGGTGCCATCAGACCAGTGGTGGTGCCACCAGACCAGTGGTGGTGCTGTCTGCAGTACACACGGTACAATGCACCGGACCAGCGGTGGTGCCACCAGACCAGTGGTGGTGCCATCAGACCAGTGGTGGTGCCATCAGATCAGCGGTGGTGCCATCAGACCAGTGGTGGTGTCACCAGATCAGTGGTGGTGCCACCAGATCAGTGGTGGTGCTGGCTGCAGTACACACGGTATAATGCACCAGATCAGTGGTGGTGCCACCAGACCAGTGGTGGTGCTGGCTGCAGTACACACGGTAAAATGCACCAGACCAGTGGTGGTGCTGGCTGCAGTACACACGGTACAATGCACCAGACCAGTGGTGGTGCTGGCTGCAGTACACACGGTACAATGCACCAGACCAGTGATGGTGCCACCAGACCAGTGGTGGTGCCACCATACCAGTGGTGGTGTCACCAGATCAGTGGTGGTGCTGGCTGCAGAACACACGGTATAATGCACCAGACCAGTGGTGGTGCCATCAGACCAGTGGTGGTGCCACCAGATCAGTGGTGGTGCCACCAGACCAGCGGTGGTGCCACCAGACCAACGGTGGTGCCACCAGACCAGCGGTGGTGCCACCATACCAGCGGTGGTGCCACCAGACCAGTGGTGGTGCCACCAGACCAGTGGTGGTGTCACCAGATCAGTGGTGGTGCTGGCTGCAGTACACACGGTACATTTCACCAGACCAGTGGTGGTGCTGGCTGCAGCACCCACGGTACAATGCACCAGACCAGTGGTGGTGCCACCAGATCAGTGGTGGTGCTGGCTGCAGTACACACGGTACATTTCACCAGACCAGTGGTGGTGCTGGCTGCAGCACCCACGGTACAATGCACCAGACCAGTGGTGGTGCCACCAGACCAGTGGTGGTGCTGGCTGCAGTACACACAGTACAATGCACCAGACCAGTGGTGGTGCCACCAGACCAGTGGTGGTGCTGGCTGCAGTACACACAGTACAATGCACCAGACCAGTGGTGGTGCCACCAGACCAGTGGTGGTGCTGGCTGCAGTACACACGGTACAATGTACCAGACCAGTGGTGGTGCCACCAGACCAGCGGTGGTGCCACCAGACCAGTGGTGGTGTCACCAGACCAGTGGTGGTGCTGGCTGCAGTACACATAGTACAATGCACCAGACCAGTGGTGGTGTCACCAGACCAGTGGTGGTGTCACCAGACCAGTGATGGTGCTGTCTGCAGTACACACGGTACAATGCACCAGACCAGTGGTGGTGCCACCAGACCAGTGGTAGTGCTGGCTGCAGTACACACGGTACAATGTACCAGACCAGTGGTGGTGCTGTCTGCAGTACACACGGTACAATGCACCAGACCAGTGGTGGTGCCACCAGACCAGTGGTGGTGCTGGCTGCAGTACACACGGTATAATGCACCAGATATGTCTGAATCCAATTATGTAAAACTGGAGTCACCATTATTATATGCTAAGACGCTGGGTAGCCGCTTACAACAGAAGGCTCGGAGGATTTGTATCATATTCTATTGCGTTGTGTTGGCACATTATTGATCTGGTCGTTAACTTGCTCTAAGCTTATTGTTGGTCGTCTTTTGACGGCGCCAATTGTGAATTTGTATTGCTGGTATTCGTTTTGAGCTGCCACGTCCGGGTGATGACGTCCAACCGATATTAGCTAGTGGGAGTAACTGTGAGTAAAGGTGGCCGTCCACTGCGCACACACGCCTAACGACCTAACGGCCGAATTTCAGGACGCGCCGACGACGCGCCGACGACGCGCCGACTACGCGCCGACTACGCGCGTAGTACCGGCCTAACGACCGAATTATGCACCGAATGTGAGACGCCATGTTTGACCAAAAGTGCATTAAAATGCGCAAGTTTTAGGTATTACTGAAGTTCAAAAACGTTTTAGGTTAATTATTTATGCGTACCACGGAAATGTTAGTAATATTTAACACTAAAGCACGTGCAATAAGGCGAATACAAATTATAAATGCCTCAAAGCTTTTAAGTTCTTGAGCCGGCACTAAGGTCACGTAAATAAGCAGAAATATAAACAAACCATTCAACGTTCTGTAAATTGGAGTATTAGGAGAAATAGGCGTGTACATTTGTGTTGTTGTGGTGCTGTGCATGTTTTGAATAATTTCAGCAAAAATAAAGTACCGTTCTACTACGGAGAAGACAGCTTCCGAAGATTATCGCCATAAATAACATTGTTGTTCACTACAATACAAAGTTTGAAGCCCTGGAAACACCAATGCTATGGTAGGGTTGTGAAATTTACCTACTTCACAGCGCGAAATGATGTACTTCTCGTAAAATTTGCGATAAGATCTTCCAGGTGCAGCGTGCAGGTAAGCTTTCTTCACGCCTAACGACCGAAAAGTTCAGCATTTCCAACTTCTGCGCGCCTACTCAGCGCCGAATGACGCGCGCCGAAAAAGTCAGCTGAACACGCCTAATCGCGCATTCGGTCGTTAGGCGACAAGTCAGCGCGCTTCCCATAGGCCCCCATGTTAAATTCAGCCGTTAGGCGATTAGGCGAGTGCAGTGGACGGCGACCTTAACTGCTCTGGTCTCAGTTCTGTTAGCCGGCAACGGCGGGTTCTGTGCCCCCTCATTGATGGAGTTCCGCAACAACTTATCCTGATTCAGCTTTTCCGTCACAGCTTCACCGCCCTCATTTAACAAGATATTTTATACGGTAACTTTCGGAAAGCTGTGTAAAACTTGACCGCGTGGTTGTTGTATTGGGGCTTATGTTGTTATGTCTGGTGTCATAAATGTAACGATAACATAAGACAGGCTTATTAAGCCGATAGTGTAAAAATGTCGTTAAAAGCAATGGTATTTCCAATGCGGGTTGTACCAGGAAACCCCTCTAGCTGAATGTCAAGGGCATGTGTTCTTATACATTTGTAGACCAGTCTCCTTTCACATCATAATTGATTTGTCTGGAATCATTTAGCAACCATTTAATTTCTGATCACTTTGCAAAAAAAAAACATTTTCAAAAGGCTATGATGCATCCATGATCCAAATAAATATGTCGAAATAAAGTTGGGCTAGCGTCCAAAAGATTGATTGTTATTTTCATAAGATGAAACCACAAAGCTCTGCAATATTTCCAACCTTTTGCCGCTTTCGGGAACAACCACTCTGCATTTTTTTTCATTTATGTTGTGCTTACACGGTAATCTGTGTCGCCGCCATTAATTTGTGTTCATGTTAAAAAACAAGTTAATGACTTTTGATAGGTATATGCAAGGTACTTTAATAGAGGTAGGGGCGTAAGGATTCTGTCACGTGACTTCCTCACCGCACGTGCAACCGATCGCCGGGATCCTACAGTGTGGTTGGGCCCAAGGAATCGCAGTCAGCTGGTACTCCCATTGCTTTAACATGGAGATTTTGCAATGCTTTTTAGGGAAAAAATATTTAAGTACTAAATGACTTCGCAGGTGGATTCATGACCCGGGTGTGGATAGAAGATAGAACAGGGTATGTTTGATCACCCGGCGGTAGCCTTCCCCGACTTATATTTGTGACCAGACGGTCTCAATCACAGCCGAAAAATCGCACGCGTTCGGATAGAGCGGTTATGGAGGTGGTATCAGTGGTGGCGGGTGGTATTTTCGGATGGGGGAGGGGGGGGGGGGGGTAAACAAACCCAGGGGCCTCACGATCAAAGGGCCCCTCCCACGGCCAAAGGCCCCCTATCCCCAAACAAATGGCGCGAAATGGCATCTCCTCGGATTTAGGCCACTATATTTTGAAGGGCCTCTAAATAGTCGCAAAAAACGTCGGACAGGCCCATGTTGACGTTTCAGGCCTTCCGAGGGCTCCCTCAGGCCTACCGAGGGACCCCTAAGGCCTACCGAGGGACCCCTAAGGCCTACAGAGGGCCCCATCAGGCATACCGAGGGCTCCATCAGGCCTACCGAGGGCTCCATCAGGCCTACCAAGGGTCCCATCAGGCCTACCGAGGGTCCCATCAGGCCTACCGAGGGTTCCATCAGGCCTACCGAGGCCCCCTCCCATCAGGCCTACAGAGGGCCCCCTCAAGCCCGCCAAGGGCCCCCTCAGCCCTACCCAGGGCCCCCTCAGGCCGACTGAGGGCCTTCTATCGGCCTTAGAGGGCCCCTCAGCATGGCTGGGGGCACCTTGGGCCCTCGGTCAACAATTTTTGGAGGGCCCCTCTTACAAATGTATGGGGGAATCATGTTTCCCACCACTTCTTGAGTGGGGGAGGACAGCTGCCCCCCCCCCCCCTCTATCCGCCGCCCCTGGGTGGCATCACTGGTATCACAATAGGACCTTCAATGGGCGTCATATTATTTGTTGATTATTTGCATCTAAAGCAGTCTGAGACTGCCCCCCCCCCCCTTCCCCCAGTCAAAGCAGAGCTTGTAGGAATAGAGATTAGATCCTCCCTCAGGGTCTGTTTGGCTGCAGCTATCTTTTAAAATGCATTATGAAATATGAATTACCGTTAAGATTACACGTTGATTTGGTGGCCATGTAGAAATTACACAAATTAAGTTTATGCTTGTTTCTGAAAAGCTACGTGATTTAAAATGAAATGGCATCTCGTCATGGACGTCGCAGGAGGGGGGACGGGGAAGGGACTCGTTTTCCTCAACATTTTTAGATTTTAACATTTTAACATTACGCCATGGGCGTTGCATGGAAAGAATAGACTTAAAAATGCCTCCGTCCCCCCAACTTTCAGCAGGTGGCGACACCCTTGCATATAGTTAAATTATCTGTTTCATGTGCTTTAATTTGTGTGCGATAAGTATGCTGCTTATGCTTTGTTGAACCTCCAGATTAAAAAATAAATGTGTCAACCGAGCACCCCATGACTACCTCAAGTAACACTATTGCCATCTGACGTCACGACCAATCAGAGAACATAATTTCAAATTACGTATATATACTGATTTTTTTTTTTAACTAATAATCCGGAGGAACTTATAGCGTAGTGTCAATCTAGAAAATATGTTTTATTCATTGTTTTTTTATCAAACACATAAAAGTAGTGGGTTAGGTAGCCTGCAACTAGTCCATTATTTGTATGTCAGAAATGGCGGTAGCTAATGCGCCAGTTTACTAGACAATGCGCCAGTTTACTAGACAAACCCGGGCCTCCAATCAGATTGCTCCATTTGGTCACATGACCTCTTGCCACCCACCTGGGTATATGAATTGGGTCGAATACCCCTCACCTGCGGACAGAAATGGTGTTTGAAAACCGGGCCGCACAGAACTAGACTATCTCGTCCTAGTACTAACCCTCCCATTAACCCTTGACCTTGACCCTTCCTTACATAATATTTGTTATGTCCTGGAGATTGACAGCACAGTAACTATTCACCGTTCTGTCCAACTGCTATTCATCTCGTTTTAACTACTATCCTTCCCACTTAAAGGAAATCGTTCACCTTGTATTTTTTTCTTCCAAACACGATTTGATTATATTTTTAATACAATTTCTTTTTATATTGTCAAAAATGGCCTTATATCGCGCCGATTCAGGACAGAAAGCCGTACATTATTATTGTTTATCAAAACGATATGCATACTCTCTGAGTCAGAGTCTTGACGTCACGCGAATTAAAAAAATGGTTCAGCCAATCAGATTCGAAAGTAGTCGCGTAAGGATAGACTCGCATTGGAGATGTGCCAACCGGCGGCCGGCGGTTCGCTTGCTAGCACCAGCTGCAAGCTGATTGACTGATGGTATAGCCTCTGCCCGGGCTAGATCCAGCACCACATTCTTTCGTCAGCACCGCATTCCTTCGCCAAAAAAATTAATATATTCCGTATTCGGCTGGAGAGTCTTTTCAGTCAAGACAACTTGCAGATAGAGGTTTCCCAACACGGGCTACAAAACTGCTATCTCAGTTTAAAACTAATGTTGAAGGTGAACTATTTCCTTTAACATTAAAGGGAGTGTGCCTACTGTTTTGGAATGTCAAACATATTTTTCGTACGGTAAGTAGCTATTGGTTTCATTGTTGGATACGATGAAATTCACATCTGGAGCCCCTTTAGTTTAATTCTCACTTATATTGTTTGTGGCTTTTTTTTCTCTCGATATCTATAAAACGATCGCCACTGTAGTGATGTTATGTAAACGGCGCCCAAAAGACAATACAATTACGGTCACATCATACAAGATAGAGGTGTCCGCCCCTGTAGCTCAGTCGGGAGAGCGCTGGGCTTCTGAGTTCTGGCGTCACCCGGTAGTGGCAGCCCGGGTTCGAGTCGCTTCGGCGCTCACTATTTGCCCCTGACTGGGATGGCTTGCGGCCGGTGGCAGCGGTCGCTCTCAAGGCCAGGTGACGTCAGAGGGCGGAGCGGACCGTGTGCAGGTATGTCGGGCACGTAAAACTTTTGCTTATAAATTCTGCCGGCTACGAGGAATTGCGTGATCGGGTGGTGGGGGCAGGACCTGCGCAACAAGCTCTGCTTAGCGTGAGTCCTGACCTCGGAAATCCGTCCATTCAAAACATTCGGACTAAATTTATAAAAAAGAGGTGCAAGTTTTGCACAGCATGTTCTTGCCACTGTGAACTTTATTATGTGCAAGTTGCGTAGCTCTAAATTGATATCTTTGTCGAACAATGGCTGTCTAGCGTTGCGATCAGGGGGACAGACGGTGCTGTGCGACTGCTGCTATCAGCGTGCACGAGCTGTTTTGTTGAATTGCTATTGGCCGGCGCTAACAATATGCTAGCAGTGCAATCGATAGTTGCAGTGCTTTTAGTAGCGGAAGCCCTCTAGAGTCTACTCGATAACTTTTTGCTTCCAGCAAGTTCTTGGGGTCTTTGGAATATTTCAGCAACTAGGGTGATTCTGGATAAATGAAGTCATGGTTCAATTTATAAAATTATGTTCTATAGACCAGTGTCAATAATCCCAAATAAGCGGTGTGAGTAGCACACTCCCTTTAACCCGCCATTGACTGGGGGTGGCGAAAAACGCTCCCTCAGACAACTTTCGCAATAGCTCAAAAACCGACGGAGATATCAACGTGACACTTTTTTACCTTCTACATCAATTTTACATCTTGTGTGCAAAATTGAAGCAATTGTTTCGACATTTTTCGAGATACAGCGAATTTAGTGACTTCACTACACACGAGTTTGACGAAGAAATCCGTTAAATTTATCAGATCGTACGAAGTCCATATCTTAAGCAAAATGCATCACAAAACGTCAAATGATAGCAAATAGCAAGGGCTACAAGATGGCCATCTCGGATTTTTTAGAAGAAAAAAAACGGGTTTTATCCCCAAAATAAAAAAGAATAAAAATCCGAAAAAATGCCTACAAAATTACAATTTTCAGAGATATTAAAACGGAATGTGTATTAGAGAACCACATATGGGCAATTCTCAAACCAAATTTCAAAACAATATCGCCATTTTTGACTGACTTATGGCTCCTAACGTATGAGTAACTCATGACGCATTTCTTTAAATTTGTTTTTGTGTTTTTAATCACTAAGTTACGAAAAATAAACGTCACCACTGCATTTCTGAGGCAAAAATGGTCCAGAAAGATGCCTGTTTAGTTAAATGTATCAATTTAGCACTTTGACCCTATGTGTCCTGACCTCGACCTGAGCTTGACATTAACTTAATTTAAATGAGATCTGAGGCCAATTTCACAAAGAAGTTAGTAATTACACATGCTGGCGATTACAAACGCAAGAAAATATTGCAAACCTCACAAAAGCTATTTCACAAACATTCACCACCTCTGAATTACCGATTGTAAAGAAAATTGTAAACACAAATCTTAGCACAGCAGAAAATTTGAAATCAAGAACGTTTGTACTAAAGTTGATGCTTATGACAAAAAAAAATGTATTGTTAACTAATTGATTTAACAAATATTTACATTGTGGTTTATTTGTGTATTCAAAATAAAATTAGGTATCTGAAGAATTATCCTTTAACCCGCGTTCTGCAGGGGGGATTTCCGCCCCCCCCCCCCCCTCAGGCTTTTCGCAGATAGCAAAAAACGGCAGCGTGCAGCGCCGCCGAGTTTTGGCACACCTGTTAGGACATCAATTGCGCACACTTTGAAGAAAAAAATGAACCTCGGGTCATCTCAGGTCAGGTCACCAGACCAGGTCAAGTGACCAAAAACGTTTGCAGTTGTGCCAAAGCCACAGAGTTTCTTACCGATCAGTTTGAAACTTACAGGGTGTCATGAGGGCATAAGTACTTACAATTCGTATATCTCGGAATTTTGATATCGGTGAACTAATGTCGGGTCAATTTCGTGACCTCTCCATAAGAAGTCAATGGGGAAATATTACAATTCTTCCTATTTCAAGGATATGCATGATATTAGTCCAATTACTTCTGGATCATGTTATTATAGGATATTCTTGATGATCCAAGTGTAAGTTTTGTTCAATGACCCCTATGGGGTCATTTGAGTTCATCCGAGGTTACCATCACCTTTTTGTCAATAACTCGCGACACAATACAGATAGAGAAGTAAAAGCGACAGCAAACTCGACGAGACAGCAGTGTGTCTCGTCGAGACACGTCTCCCTATATGCAACATGACCTACTTGGGTCTTTTTTTCCGGTTTCCACCGGCGGTTTATTGCATATTCAATCGTTCAGTCAATCATACATCATCGATAATTCAGTCATCAATCATATGGATCACATTTCGACACATGACACATTTTCATTCTAACACTTTTTTTTCTTCCAGATCACAACATATATATTTCGGAAAACTCCCTAAAAAGACATCAAACATACACACATGAGCATGAACATTGCATCAACAGCATCTGTGCGGCCCGCCTGGCCAAGCCGGAACGGTGCCCGCGACATTGGCAAAACCGTCCCGGCTCCGGGGAGGTCTGGGGCCGGGGAGAGCTGTGGGGTACCTCCCCGGCGCTCCAGACAGGCCGCAGCCCCCGCCCGACACTGCCTCGCACGACATCACGAGGCAGTGCCCCCATCGTCAGTCTTGGGTCTTGACCTACTTGGGTCTTGACCTCAGGTCAAGGTCACGTGACCTAAAGTCAAATTTTGAAGTTGACCTTCCACGGACACCATGTATATCATTCAAAGCGCCTTGACGAGGCAAACACAATGGTGTAAACAGGTTGCCTTTATCTGTATTGGGTAAAAAGTTATTAGCGAAAAATGTTTGGAAAAAACAGAATTTTCCCACTTTTTTTACCTCTGGAGCCTCAAATATTGACCAGAGATCAAATTTGAGGTCACCTTGTCGAGTCGATTTCAAATTGCAATGGCTGGCGATCGCTATTTTCCGTTTGTTTCTAGCTAGTATAGTTTTCGAGATATATGGGAATGTCTGGAGCGAAGTCCTAAAACAGAAGAAAAAAAAACTGAAAAATGTAACCTTCGATGACCTCTGGTGACCTTAATTTTGACCTTCCCTAAAAAAAAATACTGAAATACTTTCGATAAAACTTGTATATCAAATGCCGTTTTTCGCTTGTCGCTATGTTGAGTAGTTTTCGAGATCTCAGGGGGGGGGGGCGGAAATCAATCCCCCTGCAGTTGGTATTTGGCGCAAACCCCCTGCAGTGCGCGGGTTAATGAGCATTGCATCGGAACACAAACTCTGACCGTAAACATACATCTTGGTAAGCAATTAGAGTAAGCAGAATTTGCCAATTCACCGGGTGGCGGAGCATAATGACGACAACAGAACTACTCTCAACAGTTTAATTTATCAATAATTTGTTCACCTAACCTAGCCGATTTCCTACGTCGTAAAGAGTGTGGTTCACTGTACATTCCACAAGACATCGTTGACCGCTGCAGTTCTATCGCTATGCGGTTTCTCCGCACGGAGGCACATAGCGCAATCGGTAAGGTGCAGTGGACTTCAAAGCTGGTGATTCCTGTTCGAATCTCTCTGGATTTTGTTTTTCCGACAGCTATACCTATGTATAAACTAAACCATTACATTAACAACCTGGGCAACGGTACAACCTCACCAAGAAAATAACCTCAACAGTAAACAACGTCAACTATCAATGCAGTTTCTGAAATTCAGAACCTCTGACCCACTGGAATTACAAGTTTGTAATTGCAAACATTCCCTCACTTCCGTCAACCTTTGAGAAATAGAACATGTGCAATTGCAAACATCTCTACAAACAACCTTTATTACAACCTTTGTAAACTAGTTTGTAAATAGTAAATTGAGCCTAGTGCTAACCCGTCCGCTCCGCTGGGCAATTACTGGTGTCAAGTGGTGGTGCAAGCCAGTGATAGGCAATTAGGGATTGATAACCCGTACTACCCGTGACACCTGTCGTACCTATAATACGTTTTTGTACCCGTCATACACCCGAAGTACCCGTCAAAAACCTACGGTGCCCGACATACACCCGTAGTACCCGTTGTGCCCCTGGGGAACACGTGATAACCCCGTTATAGCCGGCAGTCACCCATTATACCCGTGGAACACCTATGGCACCCGTTATACATCCGTTAAACCCGTGAAAACTCCACCCCGGCTTAGCGTATATGTTCATTGATATATGCCGTACCGTATGTCGACGACCTTCGTTTCGCAGTGATTCCATGGTTGCTTCTCATTGGTTGTGGCACTGTAGTCGGATCTCCGTATCCGTGGTCGGATCTGATTGGCTTTCGACTGGAGTGAAGCGATGTAAAACTCGTATCCGTAAACTGTTTTTTTTTACAGTAAAATATTTCTTAACACCTCCTTATATGTTAGTTACAGCACAACCCTTCGCCCAAAACTGCACAACCTAAAACTGTCTGCAACTATCGTGTCAAATGCGTCGGAAATGTACGAATTATACACCACTCGGTAGTATCCGTAAACTAGTTTGAAAACCTTTCAATCACGTACATCACGTGCTTATAGCAATGTGGTACTGCAATGTAGAACTGCCGCTTTACTGTGCTAAATTCGTTCCGGAGAGACAGACAGACAGACAGACAGGCAGACGCTTATCAAATAGTAATATAGATTTACTGCCCTGAAGTTTTGTGAAACCCAAACTACAAACATGTGTACAAAAATTGTTTTGTAATAACAAAGAAATTCTTTGCAATTACAAACTTCTTTACTTTGTGAAATTGGCTTCTGGTGGTAAGATGACTATCAATATCGAATTCGACGTGTAAAATAATCCATAAAGCATGTGTCGCATGTCTTTCGTAAATCTTTTGCGCATATTGACATTTTGTGACCCGACCTTGACCTTGACATTTTCTATCATTATCACTTAAAGGAAATAGTTCACCTTCAACATTAGTTTTAAACTGAGATAGCATTTTTGTAGCCCGTGTTGGGAAACCCCTATCTGCAAGTTTGCTTGACTGAAAAGACTCCAGCCGAATATATTTGAGTTTTTGTGTTTCAGCCTTAATGCGACCCATTTCTATCATTGGAATCTGTTGTGTTTTTCTGCGGTGGTTATCTTCCATTGCTTGTTACATTCCATTCCACGTATTGTAAATAGGAATGCGGTGCTGGCGAAAGAATGTTGTACTGGTTCTAGCCCGGGCAGAGGCTATACCATCAGCCAATCAGCTTGAAACTGGTGCTAGCAAGCGAACGCCGGCCGCCGGTTGGCACATATCCAATGCGAGTCTATCTTTACGCGACTACTTTCGAATCTGATTGGCTGAACCATTTTTTACATTCGCGTGACGTCAGGACTCTGACTCAGAGAGTATGCATATAGTTTTGATAAACAATAAAAAATGTACGGCCTTCTGTCCTGATTCGGCGCGATATAAGGCCATTTTTGACAATATAAAAATAAATTGAATAAAAAAATATAATCAAATCGTGTTGGGGAAAAATTTCCAAGGTGAACTATTTCCTTTAAGCTCATGTATTTTACCTTTGAGAGCACTTTGAGAGGTGATAATGGTTGTGATCGAATGCTTTGTATGGCAAGTATGACCCATACACTCAAATGCCTCTATTTTGACCTTTGAACTGACCTTGACCTAACATGTGGCCTCAATTTGAAAGTTTCGAGTTCAACGGCGTTCGGCTCAACGGCGTTCGGCTCAACGGCGTTCGCTTCAGCAGTGTTCGGCTCAACGGAGTTCGGCTCAACGGTGTTCGGCTCAACGGCGTTCGGCTCAACGGCGTTCGGCTCAACGGCGTTCGGGTCCCCAGTCAATGGCGGGTCATCACATTTATCTCTAACTTGTATTCTTCTACGTAACTTCCCGATCAGTAATTGAACTTCAGCTTAGCTGCTGGCGCGATGCCTATCCGATTCAACGGTCAAGGCTGTCAGCATACCATTTCACTTAGTCAATAAATAGCTCCTAGGAAATTACCTGCACATATTTTTCAACGTATATATTTCGCTCAAATCCAAAACGTTACCTCGGGCTAAAGGCTGAAACACAGCTGTCTCGCACGCAAATCGTGTCTCGCAACTCCCATTGAAATACACGTAATACTTCCCGCTTGTGTCTCGTCTCACATCTCGCAGTGTCGCTGTGAGATCGCGTTGAGATCTCGTCCCCAAATCGTGGGTCTCGCAGCGGCATCTATCTCGCATGCGAGAGAGTTGACTAGGATAACTTTTCCGCACGATTTTCGTGCGAGACGAGATTTTCGAACGAGACGGCCCAGACGCGGGACGCGATTGCCTGCGAGACGCGACTTGCCTGCGAGATGTGCTGTGTTTCAGCCTTAATGCGACCCATTTCTATCATTGGAATCTGTTGTGTTTTTCTGCGGTGGTTATATTCCATTGCTTGTTACATTCCATTCCACGTACTTGTAAACAGTAATTACATCGATAGCATGTACTGTTGTTTTTACAAGAATTGCATAAAAGATCAAACACGTGGCTTCGATGCCTACCCAAGCGTAGCCAAAAATGTATCTATATAAAACGTGATGCCAGATAAACATTGTATCTGGGAAGGGAAGGACTAATGACGTTTCCTTGCACTGTTTACATTGGCTCTATGGGCAGGTTCAAACGGCAAAATCAACGAAGATACTGCTATGCCGGCCCATAGAGGGACACGGCGTATACAAATGAGCACAATTTTCATATAATTACTCTCAGCTCTTCTGTTTGCTGCCAGCTGCTTTCTGCAACCCTCATCTGAACATCATTTTTGTATCAGTCCTACAAGTCGTTCCGAATGACTTGTTTCGTAGATTTATCGATCTACTCGCGTTACCAGTCGTCAGCTAAGCTCTCGTAACCCGGCGGTGTCACGCGAGCAGCTTCTCGGCGCTCGGCGACTTGGCACCGGTGGTCCGGCCAGTTGGCAGCCTGAGAGGGCGGATTGACTGTCGTCAGTCAGCTGGAGGAAACCCAACGTTCCACCGGCACGGCACCGCCGCCGGCCTGTTAAGTCAGCTGGAGGAAACCCAACGTTCCACCGGCACGGCACCGCCACCGGCCTGTTAAGTCAGCTGGAGGAAACCCAACGTTCCACCGGCACGGCACCGCCGGCTCGCTAAGTCAGCTGGAGGAAACCCAACGTTCCACCGGCACGGCACCGCCGCCGGCCTGTTAAGTCAGCTGGAGGAAACCCAACGTTCCACCGGCACGGCACCGCCGGCTCGCTAAGTCAGCTGGAGGAAACCCAACGTTCCACCGGTACGGCACCGCCGCCTGCCTGTTAAGTCAGCTGGAGGAAACCCAACGTTCCACCGGCACGGCACCGCCACCGGCCTCTTAAGTCAGCTGGAGGAAACCCAACGTTCCACCGGCACGGCACTGCCGGTCCGCTAAGTCAGCTGGAGGAAACCCAACGTTCCACCGGCACGGCACCGACGCCGGCCTGTTAAGTCAGCTGGAGGAAACCCAACGTTCCACCGGCACGGCACCGCCGTCGGCCTGTTAAGTCAGCTGGAGGAAACCCAACGTTCCACCGGCACGTCACCGCCGCCGGCCTGTTAAGTCAGCTGGAGGAAACCCAACGTTCCACCGGCACGGCACCGACAGCGGCCTGTTAAGTCAGCTGGAGGAAACCCAACGTTCCACCGGCACGGCACCGCCGCCGGCCTGTTAAGTCAGCTGGAGAAAACCCAACGTTCCACCGGCACGGCACCCCACCGGCCTGTTAAGTCAGCTAGAGGAAACCCAACGTTCCACCGGCACGGCACCGCCGGCCTGTTAAGTCCGCTGGAGGAAACCCAACGTTCCACCGGCACGGCACCGCCGGTCTGCTAAGTCAGCTGGAGGAAACCCAACGTTCCACCGGCACGGCACCGCCGCCGGCCTGTTAAGTCAGCTGGAGCAAACCGAACGCCCCACCGGCACGGCACCGCCACCGGCCTGTTAAGTCAGCTGGAGAAAACCCAACGTTCCACCCGCACGGCACCGCCACCGGCCTGTTAAGTCAGCTGGAGGAAACCCAACGTTCCACCGGCACGGCACCGCCACCGGCCTGTTAAGTCCGCTGGAGGAAACCCAACGTTCCACCCGCACGGCACCGCCACCGGCCTGTTAAGTCAGCTGGAGAAAACCCAACGTTCCACCCGCACGGCACCGCCACCGGCCTGTTAAGTCAGCTGGAGCAAACCGAACGCCCCACCGGCACGGCACCGCCACCGGCCTGTTAAGTCAGCTGGAGAAAACCCAACGTTCCACCCGCACGGCACCGCCACCGGCCTGTTAAGTCAGCTGGAGGAAACCCAACGCCCCACCGGCACGGCACCGCCACCGGCCTGTTAAGTCCGCTGGAGGAAACCCAATGCCGCCCCACCGGCACGGCACCGCCGCCGGCCTGTTAAGTCCGCTGGAGGAAACCCAACGTTCCACCGGCACGGTACCGCCACCGGCCTGTTAAGTCCGCTGGAGGAAACCCAACGCCCCACCGGCACGGCACCGCCACCGGCCTGTTAAGTCAGCTGGAGGAAACCCAACGCCCCACCGGCACGGCACCGCCGGCCTGTTAAGTCAGCTGGAGGAAACCCAACGTTCCACCGGCACGGCACCGCCAACGGCCTGTTAAGTCAGCTGGAGGAAACCCAACGTTCCACCGGCACGGCGCCGCCGGCCTGCAAGTCAGCTGGAGGAAACCCAACGTTCCACCGGCACGGCACCGCCACCGGCCTGTTAAGTCAGCTGGAGGAAACCCAACGTTCCACCGGCACGGCACCGCCACCGGCCTGTTGAGTCCGCTGGAGGAAACCCAACGTCCCACCGGCACGGTACCGCCGGCCTGCAAGTCAGCTGGAGGAAACCCAACGTTCCACCGGCACGGCACCGCCAGCCTGCAAGTCAGCTGGAGGAAACCCAACGCCCCACCGGCACGGCACCGCCGCCGGCCTGTTAAGTCAGCTGGAGGAAACCCAACGTTCCACCGGCACGGCACCGCCACCGGCCTGTTAAGTCAGCTAGAGGAAACCCAACGCCCCACCGGCACGGCACCGACACCGGCCTGTTAAGTCAGCTGGAGGAAAACCAACGTTCCACCGGCACGGCACCGCCGGTCCGCTAAGTCAGCTGGAGGAAACCCAACGTTCCACCGGCACGGCACC
>JAXIVJ010012502.1:0-40129 GCA_036785665.1 Chirona hameri
TATACATATATATATATATATATATATATATATATATATATATGTATATGATGTTCTCGCAGGCATACCGAAGGCCACTCAGGCCACTCAGGCCACTCAGTCCAAAGACCCTTTCAAGCCGACCGATTGGCCCTGAGGTCAAACAAGAACTATTCATGCCGACAAAGGGGCCCCTGAGCCGACCGAGGTTCACTCAAGCCGACCGAGGGTCCCCCTCAAAATCTACCGAGGACCCCTCAGACCGACCCGAGTAACCATCCAGGGCCGACCGAGGCCCCTTAGACCGACTGAGGCCCCCTCAGGCGGACAACGGGTCCCTCAGACCGACAAAGAGACCCTCGGGCCCAACAAAAGCTCATCAGGCTGCCCAAGCCGGCCGAGGTTCCCTCATCATCATCATCATCAACATGTTTATTGTTTTTATAACATATTTATATGGTACACATAAGGTAGAGTTGGCGCAAAAGCTGGGGTGCTTGACTCTAGGCGCCAACTCTAACACATATCAGGTACCTAATAACTCAACCGCCGCCGTATCACCGGTCATCGCGCGCAGCAGATCATGCAACCGCGCGCCCCGCCGGAGGAGCGGACCCACCAGAGCCTGCACAGGACTACGATTTAATAAACACCAGTGAATCTGTGAGAGTTGTGCAAGTAGTTTTGGAAGTGACGGGCTACCGCGCGGCCCGCCGCCGCTACTGAGACTCGTGCCGTGCAACAGGATTTATGATTGGATGGATGACTGGACTCCTGCGTGAAGTTGTAGTGTAGACTCTGGGGATATGTTGCTAATCAATTCGTTTCTATGACAGGTGTATATCGGGTCATGAGAAGATAAAGTGTGTTGTGTTTTCTTGTGGGTGCCCGCAGGGACATACCGGCGAGTCTGACTTCTGAATTATGAACATGCGGGCGTTTAGTTGCGACATATCAGTTCTCAATCTGTAGCCTATTTTCACAAAGCAAAAAAGTGTGTAATTGCAAAGAATGTCTTTGTAATTAACAAATCATTTTTAGACATGTTTGTGGTTTGGATTTCACAAAACCCCAGGGCATGGAAATCTCAATTTACTATCTTACAAACTACTTTACAAAGATATTGTTTGTAATTTTTTTTGCAATTGCACATGTTATATTTCTGAAAGGTTGACGGAAGTGAGGAAATGTTTGCAATTACAAACTTGTAATTCCAGTGGGTCAGGGGTTCTGAATTTCAGAAACTGCATTGACAGTTGACATTGTTTGACTGTTCAGGTTATTTTCTTGGTGAGGTTGCTACGTTGCCGAGGTTGTTAGGGTAATGGTTTAGTTATGCATAGGTATAGCTGCGCAAAAAAAGTTATTTCCCCGAGAGATTCGAACAGGGATCTCCAGCTTTGAAGTCCCAGTACACCTTACCGATTGCGTTGTGAGGGGCGCCTCCGCGCGGAGAACCCGCAAGTGGCGATATAATTTGCAGCGGTCAACGATGGTCTTGTGCAATGTGCAGTGAACCTTCACCATTTACGACGTAGGAAATCGGCTAGGTTAGGTAAACAAATGGTCGAGAAATTCAACGATCTTTCTTTTAAGAGTAGTTATGTTGTTATGCTCCGCCACCTGTGGTAAATGGTCAAATTCTGTTTTACTCTAACTGATTACCAAGATGTATTTTTTACGATCAGAGTTTGCATTCCGATGAAATGTTAATTAAAAGATTATTCTACCTATAACTAATTTTATATTGAATAAAAAAAATAAACCACAATGTAAACTATTTGTTAAATTAATTTGTTAACAATCAAATGATTTGTCATTAGCATCAAGTTTAATACAAACGTTCTTGATTCAAGGTTTCTGCTGTACTAACATTTGTGTTTACAATTTGCTTTACAATCGGTAATTCAGAGGTGGCGAATGTTTGTGAAATGTCGTTTTGTGAGGTTTGCAATATTTTCTTGCGTTTGTAATCGCAAACATGTGTTATTACTAACTTCTTGTGTGAAATAGGCCTCTGGTGTGGAGAATGTTGCTTGCTTTAGTTTCATGTGAATAATATAAGGGTGGCTTGGGTATACCTAACTGCTGTGTAATCTGTTTTTTGAAGTCGGGATAAGGGAGCTGTTTCGTGGCTTCTGGTAAATGGTTCCATTGGTTTCCGGTGAGAGTGAAGAAGGAGCAAGCCGTATCGAGGGCCTCTAAAGTCGACCGAGGGCCCCTCAGGCGGACCGAGTTCCCATCCAGGCCGACAGAGGATCCCTGATGCCGACCAGGCCAACTGAGGCCCCTCAGGCCGGCAGGGAAACCCTCAGGCCGAACAATGGCTCTTCAGGCCGATTGGGACCCCCTCAGGCGGACGAAGGACTCCCTCAAGTCGCCGAAGTTCCCCCTCAGGCCGACCGAGCTTCCCTCCAGGCCCAACGAGGCCCGCTCAGGCCGACTAAGGGCTCGCTCAGGCCGACCTCGGTTAACCTCCTGGAGGGGCCATTGCCCCCTAGGCCCCCTGGCCACGTCTCGCCACGGTGGCCTGCAAGGGCGCCGCCACCCTGCGAAAGTTGGGGGGGGGGGGGGGGACGGAGGCATTCTGAAGTAGATTCTTTCCATGCAACGCCCATAGGCGTAATGTTAAAATACGAAAATGTTGGGGGACACGTCCTCCCCCCCCCCATCCCCCCTCCCTGTGGTGGATCCCCTGGTGGCCTGATGCCCTTTGATGTTCCTCCGTATCAAACGTATTATTTTAGCACGGATGTTGGATATTTAGGATATTGCAATACCAGGGAGCCAAAAAAGTTGCATTAACTATCAGCCCTAGCTCCTATGCCAGGCAAACAATACATTTACCAAACAAATCATTGAACACCATTTAAATAGAGCACCCCGATGGCTCATGCTCATGCTCATGCTCCCCCTCCGCTATTCGCTAACCTGAAGTCTGAACGCTTGAACCTTTTGGGGGGGGGGGCCTCCCAAAGAGATATAAAGTTCCGTCCCTGATCTGTACCATACCGAGGGTTCAAGGCTAGGTGGAGCTAACGTCATATATGGGCTCTGTATGGGATCCAGACAGAGCATGATTAGAGTTGAGTGTGGTGATGGCGTAGTTACTACCAGTATACTTCTCGCGGTGTTTTCAGCCAGACGAGACAATTGTTATTGACACAGTAAATTGGTTCATGTTCGCTTCCCCTCAAATTTATGGATCGATATCATACAAAAATGCGAAATGAACTAAAAAATGGTTAAAAACTAAAACAATTAAGCTCATGTCCTTGTAGTTGTGATGTCACGACCATAGTGAAAATCAAAAGTGCCGTCACAAATCACGAGTGTCGTGACGTCACAAACAAAATAAAGACATTTTTGGTTTTAAATATGAGAAGTTACGAGGAAGTTCTAGGACAGAAGGTGGTCTAAGATGTGTGTGAGAAGTATATCGAAAAATCGAAAACAATATGATGAATTTGTTAGGCGTAAAAACCCACTACCTGTCCCCCACCCCATAATCTCGAACTGTCTAACAGTTTTGCAGGATGAGTAATCTGGCGTTCGAATTGTTTTGCTCATCAGTTAAATTCCGACGCCAGCTGCCGATGAGTTTTGCCGAATGATGATTGTTGAAATCGCCGTTCAAACAGTTCTGCTGAAGGTTAAATACGAGTGCAAAAAGGTGTAGTATGACGTTCAGAAGATGAGGATGAGATAATACATGTACAGCTGGCGTCGCCTTTAATGTCAGCTCCTCGTTGTGAGATAGTGCCAGATGGTGCGCTCTCCTTATCAGTGAACGTTTTCTACGTTAAGCGGGGTGGGTCCAACAGATGACCGAGCTAATGGTAAAAGCCATAAACCATATGTTAGAACTAAATTTCATCATCTCAGCGAAATCCTGGCTCGAATGCAAAATCCTGGCTCCATATGTAAAAATGCCTTCTTTATCATTTGAACTATGATGCGTGAATAAAAGAATGCAAAGGTATTGAAAACTTACGATAAGTATGCATTGGAGCCCTGTTTCAGTTGAAGCAATATATGCTAGATTATTGGTGTTGGTTTGAATTGTAAACAGCAAACGGTCTCTCCTATTCAATGATAATTGACAGGTTGACAGGTTGACATAATTGACAGGTTGGATGTGGGCTTATCAGATGACTGCACTCATGTCAAAAGTCATAGGCGAACCCGTGGCTTACCCTATTTGTAACAGGCTCCTGGCTACCCCTATTTGTAACAGGGGGGGGGGCGGATTCCGCCCCCGGAAATCTCGAGATCTACCCGTCCGATTTTCAAAAATGAAACGGTGTTTGGTTCCTCTCAACACGATCTACATTTCTAAATAATAAAAATATCTAATTTTTGGATAGGGGGGCAACAGGGCGGCAAAAACTACAAATTTTAGTGGTATTTTTGATCCGACATAGCTTTCATGTTTATCGACCGATTTTAACACAACTAATAGGAATCGATAGAGATTGAATTGGAAATTGATATATGACGGTGACGTTTGAAAATTCAAAAATCATAGGCGTGTGCAGGTCACTCAATATGGGGGTGAAGTAAATGCGTAATAAAACCATTTTTTGATGTTGTTTTTTGATAAATGAAATGATATGTGATTGTGACATTCGACAAAACAGTTATACATCATATTTGTTGCCATAGGCGGTACCAGGTTAGTGAAAAAGGGAGGTAAATTGGGAAAAAATATTAACCGCAGACAAGTTGCTACCCAGCGCTATACATATGTTACTGATCGTAGATAGTTCCTTTTTGCATGTTTTACTTCATCATAGGCGTATCCAGGATCAAAACTGGGGCGGCGCAAGACATTTTGAAAAGTATATTATCCGCTATTATGATACTAACTAGTCAACAGTGACTATTTCACTTACAACTTCAATTGACATTGCTTACCCCCATTTTTACCCTACCTGGACTCGCCTATTATCTTATGATCGTTCGTAGAGTAGCCTGTGGTGCGTGTTTCATCCGAAAACTGCAGTATGTTATGTCATTGTACGCACATGCTTCTTAGTTTCCTTGCAATAATATGACCCTCTTTCTTCCATTCCTGAGCGCGCCTCTGGCAAAAAAATGACTTTATTCCCTTTTCTGGCCTCATATGTGCATATATCATTATAAGCTAAACGTCTATTCCGCCGTTATCACTGGCATATCGTCATCTCCATGCCAGTCACCCCCCTTTTCATGTTCCTGAACACGCCCCTGAAACTCTATATGTAATAAATTATGCAAATAATGGAAGCAGAGGCTATCTTTTACATCTTGATAGCTATAAATGCCCCTTACATCGCTCTATTGGCTTCCCGCCAAGCATTGAATACTTCCTGGAACCCCCCCCCCCCCCCCTTTCAAGCCCCTGAAACCGCCTCTGCCATGCAATTTTTATGATATTTCATTAACATCAACTAATTTGCACTTGTTGCAATCACCGTAAACCGATGTAACTCATTTATACTTGATGCAGTTAGGAAGAAACCGTGAAGATCGCATTTCCGTATTATCGCCAAATGTCGCCTCCGAACCCACCCAAAACTGGGCCCTGGAACCGCCTCTGTTCAGGTTAAGAACTCAAAATTTTGACTCCAAATGCGGTATTCAATTCTATGAAAAGTCCGAAAATTTCATGGACCTGCTCCCAGCCGTTCTGGAGATATCTGCGAAAAACATGAGGGGGGGCGGAATCCGCCCCCCCCTGTTACAAATAGGGTTAACCCGCGCCGTGCCGGGGGGGGGGGGGGGGCGTTTAGACGCCCTCCCTAAGGTTTTTAGAGGATAGCGAAAAAAACGGCGGCGCGCAGGGCCACCGTTTTTGGCACAGGTATTGGGACATCAATTACCCACATAGTGTGAAATTTGTGACCTCAGGTCATCTCAGATCAGGTCACCAGACCAGGTCACGTGACCCCACCTCCAAAAAAAAATGTTTCCGGTCGTACCAGAGCCACAGTTTTTGGCCGATCGATTTCGTACTTACAGGATTTCATAAGGGCATGAATGCCTACTATTCATTTATCTCGGATTTGTTTTATATCGGTGACCTAAGGTCGGTTCAATTTCGTGACCTCCCCATTATAAGTCAATGGGGAAATAATCAAATGCTTCCTATTATGAGGATACGAATTATATCAGCCCAATTCCTTCTGGATCGTGTTATCATAGGCCATTCTTGAAGTTGCAGGTGTAATTTGTGTTCAGTGACCCCTACATGGTCAGATGAGGTCATCTGAGGTCACCAACATTTTTTTTGGGACAATAACTCTCGACAAAATCAAGATAGATAAGTGAAACTGGCACCAATGTGTTTGTCTCGTCGAGTCACGTCTCCCAATGTGCAACATGGCCTAAGTGGGTCACCACTTGGCCTTGACCTGAGGTCAAATTTATAAGTTAACCTAACCTAATCATCATGCATATGATGTGAAGCGCCTTGATGAGACCAACACGATGACGTCAAAATTATTTCCCTATCTGCATTAGGCAAAAAGATATTTGTGAAAACTGTTTTGCTAAAAAAATCACCTTTTTGACATTTGATGAGCTCTGGAGACTATTTAACTATTGACCTGAGATCAAATTTGAGGACACCTTAGCGATTATATTTTACAAGAGCTTTCCATTGCCTTTTTCCGTTTGCTCATAGCTATCATAGTTCTTGTGATATCTGGGGGTTTCTGGAGCGAAGTCCTAAAACTGGAAAATCTTATTTTGACGAGCTTTCGAACCGTGTTTTTGTTTTTGTTTTTGTCTACGTCCCATAGGAGCCGAGCTAGAGGGGGGCGTCGAAACGTCATCCCCCCCCCCCCCCCCCCCCGGCACGGCGAAGGTGGTGCCGAGCACAGGCACGGCGCGGGTTAAACAAATGGCAAGTTGTTAACAATCGATTTGTCTGTTTTCTATCTGTGTCCAAAAACTACATAAACCATCAATATAATCAAACCTGGAAGTCAACCACAGATAACCAACAACTACCCAGTACACATTCGGAGGTCATTTCGACATCAACATACACCGGGTTGACCTCGGCTTCTGAGCTCTGTAGCTCTGTTGCCCCTCTGTTCTTCCCGGCGGCGTACCTCCGACTGATTGTCGGACCCCGGACTGACCTCGGTAGGTGGAGTCCCCGGACTAACCTCGGTAGGTGGAGTCCTCGGACTGACCTCGGTAGGTGGAGTCCTCGGACTGACCTCGGTAGGTGGAGTCCCCGGACTAACCTCGGTAGGTGGAGTCCTCGGACTGACCTCGGTAGGTGGAGTCCCCGGACTAACCTCGGTAGGTGGAGTCCTCGGACTGACCTCGGTAGGTGGAGTCCTCGGACTGACCTCGGTAGGTAGAGTCCCCGGACTAACCTCGGTAGGTGGAGTCCTCGGACTGACCTCGGTAGGTGGAGTCCCCGGACTAACCTCGGTAGGTGGAGTCCTCGGACTGACCTCGGTAGGTGGAGTCCCCGGACTGACCTCGGTAGGTGGAGTCCTCGGACTGACCTCGGTAGGTGGAGTCCTCGGACTAACCTCGGTAGGTGGAGTCCCGGGTAGCTCCAACTGATTGTCGGACCCCGGAATAACCTCGGTAGGTGGAGTCCCGGGTAGCTCCGACTGATTGTCGGACCCCGGACTAACATCGGTAGGTGGAGTCCTCGGTAACCTCGGTAGGTGGAGTCCTGGGTAGCTCCGACTGATTGTCGGACTCCGGACTAACCTCGGTAGGTGGAGTCCTGGGTAGCTCCGACTGATTGTCGGACCCCGGACTAACCTCGGTAGGTGGAGTCCTGGGTAGCTCCGGCTGATTGTCGGACCCCGGACTAACCTCGGTAGGTGGAGCCCTGGGTAGTTCCGACTGATTGTCGGACCCCGGACTAACCTCGGTAGGTGGAGTCCTGGGTAGCTCCGACTGATTGTCGGACCCCGGACTGACCTCGGTAGGTGGAGTCCCGGGTAGCTCCGACTGATTGTCGGACCCCGGACTAACCTCGGTAGGTGGAGTCCCGGGTAGCTCCGACTGATTGTCGGACCCCGGACTAACATCGGTAGGTGGAGTCCTCGGTAACCTCGGTAGGTGGAGTCCTGGGTAGCTCCGACTGATTGTCGGACCCCGGACTAACCTCGGTAGGTGGAGTCCTGGGTAGCTCCGACTGATTGTCGGACCCCGGACTAACCTCGGTAGGTGGAGTCCCGGGTAGCTCCGACTGATTGTCGGACCCCGGACTGACCTCGGTAGGTGGAGTCCTCGGTAACCTCGGTAGGTGGAGTCCCGGGTAGCTCCGACTGATTGACGGACCCCATACTGACCTCGGTAGGTGGAGTCCCGGGTAGCTCCGACTGATTGTCGGACCCCGGACTGACCTCGGTAGGTGGAGTCCCGGGTAGCTCCGACTGATTGTCGGACCCCGGACTAACCTCGGTAGGTGGAGTCCCGGGTAGCTCCGACTGATTGTCGGGCCCCGGACTGACCTCGGTAGGTGGAGTCCTGGGTAGCTCCGACTGATTGTCGGACCCCGGACTAACCTCGGTAGGTGGAGTCCTGGGTAGCTCCGACTGATTGTCGGACCCCGGACTAACCTCGGTAGGTGGAGTCCTGGGTAGCTCCGACTGATTGTCGGACCCCGGACTAACCTCGGTAGGTGGAGTCCCGGGTAGCTCCGACTGATTGTCGGACCCGGACTAACCTCAGTTGGTAGAGTCCCGGGTAGCTCCGACTGATTGTCGGGCCCCGGACTGACCTCGGTAGGTGGAGTCCTCGGTAACCTCGGTAGGTGGGGTCCCGGGTAGCTCCGACTGATTGTCGGACCCGGACTGACCTCGGTAGGTGGAGTCCTCGGTAACCTCGGTAGGTGGAGTCCTCAGTAACCTCGGTAGGTGGAGTCCCGGGTAGTTTCGACTGATTGTCGGACCCCGGACTGACCTCGGTAGGTGGAGTCCTCGGTTACCTCGGTAGGTGGAGTCCCGGGTAACTCCGACTGATTGTCGGACCCAGGACTAACCTCGGTAGGTGGAGTGCCGGGTAGCTCCGACTGATTGTCGGACCCCGGACTAGCCTCGGTAGGTGGAGTCCTGGGTAGCTCCGACTGATTGTCGGACCCCGGACTAACCTCGGTAGGTGGAGTCCTGGGTAGCTCCGACTGATTGTCGGACCCAGGACTAACCTCGGTTGGTGGAGTCCCGGGTAGCTCCGACTGATTGTCGGACCCCGGACTAACCTCGATGGGTGGAGTCCCGGGTAGCTCCGACTGATTGTCGGACCCCTGACTAACCTCGGTAGGTGGAGTCCCGGGTAGCTCCGACTGATTGTCGGACCCCGGACTAATCTCGGTAGGTGGAGTCCCCGGACTGACCTCGGTAGGTGGAGTCCCGCCCGTACTAACCTCGGTAGGTGGAGTCCCGGGTAGCTCCGACTGATTGTCGGACCCCTGTCTAACCTCGGTAGGTGGAGTCCTCGGTAACCTCGGTAGGTGGAGTCCCGGGTAGCTCCGACTGATTGTCGGACCCCTGACTAACCTCGGTAGGTGGAGTCTCGGGTAGCTCCGTCTGATTGTCGGACCCCTGACTAACCTCGGTAGGTGGAGTCCTCGGTAACCTCGGTAGGTGGAGTCCCGGGTAGCTCCGACTGATTGTCCGACCCCGGACTAACCTCGGTAGGTGGAGTCCCGGGTAGCTCCGACTGATTGTCGGACCCCGGACTGACCTCGGTAGGTGGAGTCCTCGGTAACCTCGGTGGGTGGAGTCCCGGGTAGATCCGACTGATTGTCGGACCCCGGACTAACCTCGGTAGGTGGAGTCCCGGGTAGCTCCGACTGATTGTCGGACCCCGGACTAACCTCGGTAGGTGGAGTCCTGGGTAGCTCCGACTGATTGTCGGATCCCGGACTAACCTCGGTAGGTGGAGTCCCGGGTAGCTCCGACTGATTGTCGGACCCCGGACTAACCTCGGTAGGTGGAGTCCCGGGTAGCTCCAACTGATTGTCGGGCCCCGGACTAACCTCGGTAGGTGGAGTCCCGGGTAGCTCCGACTGATTGTCGGACCCCGGACTAACCTCGGTAGGTGGAGTCCTCGGTAACCTCGGTAGGTGGAGTCCCGGGTAGCTCCGACTGATTGTCGGACCCCGGACTAACCTCGGTAGGTGGAGTCCTGGGTAGCTCCGACTGATTGTCGGCCCCGGACTGACCTCGGTAGGTGGAGTCCCGGGTAGCTCCGACTGATTGTCGGCCCCGGACTGACCTCGGTAGGTGGAGTCCCGGGTAGCTCCGACTGATTGTCGGACCCCGGACTGACCTCGGTAGGTGAAGTCCCCGGACTGACCTCGGTAGGTGGAGTCCCCGGACTAACCTCGGTAGGTGAAGTCACGGGTAGCTCCGACTGATTGTCGGACCCCGGACTGACCTCGGTAGGTGGAGTCCCCGGACTGACCTCGGTAGGTGGAGTCCCCGGACTAACCTCGGTAGGTGGAGTTCCGAGTGGCTCCGACTGATTGTCGGACCCCGGACTAACCTCGGTAGGTGGAGTCCCCGGACTAACCTCGGTAGGTGGAGTCCCGGGTAGCTCCGACTGATTGTCGGACCCCGGACTGACCTCGGTAGGTGGAGTCCCCGGACTGACCTCGGTAGGTGGAGTCCCCGGACTAACCTCGGTAGGTGGAGTCCCGGGTAGCTCCGACTGATTGTCGGACCCCGGACTGACCTCGGTAGGTGGAGTCCCCGTACTAACCTCGGTAGGTGGAGTCCCGGGTAGCTCCGACTGATTGTCGGACCCCGGACTGACCTCGGTGGGTGGAGTCCCGCCCGTACTAACCTCGGTAGGTGGAGTCCCGGCACTGGCCGGGTGCGTTGCCTTCCGGATCGATATCGGGCACAGGCATCTGACGGATTTGTGGCTCCACTTCCGGTTCATCTGTGAGACGAAAGGGAGGGTAGTTAAAGGGAGTGTGTCTACTGACATCGCCTATTTGGGGTTTTTGACACTGGTTTATAGAACATAATTTTCTGAATCGAACAATGCCTTTCATTTCTCCAGATTCACACTAGTTGCTGAGATATTCCAAAGACCCCAGTGACTGGCTGGTAGCAAAACGTTATCGGGTAGACCCCAGAGGGCTTACCACTACTAGAATCATTGCTAATATCGAAATATCGATATAAATTTTCTAGCTTATCGTTAGCGCCGGCCAATAGCATTTCGACAAAACAGCTCGTTAGCGCTGATTGCAGCAGCAGAACAGAATCTCGACGGCCATTTTGCTTTTCGACGGTTTGCTAACATTGTTCGTATCGATTGTATATTGTCTTAGGTGCGCCGTTTTACATAACATCTTCTTCCGTCTTATTACCTGCACTGCAGTGGCGATCGTTGTATAGATATCGAAACAAAAACAAAAAGCAAAAACCAATATAAATGAAAATTCAACTAAAGTGGCTCCAGGTGTGAATTTCATCGTATCCAACACAATCAAACCAATAGCTACTTACCGTAAACAAATATTTTGACATTCCAAAACAGTAGATACACTCACTCCCTTTAATGGTTGTAGTTAATAACACAGACGACAGACGATCCCATCTTCATCAATGGAATTAGTAGCAATCTAAATAACGGATGTAGTCGATTTATGCATTAAAATGCTTCAGGTACACAATGGTGTCAGCATTCAAAACGGATAAACCGAGAACCGAAACCGAGAAGACTTCGAGAAGATTAAATCCGTTGCATTCGAACTTGCTTGAAATGGAACCATTTCACTGAAATGCCTTTGGATTCAATCGAATGTTAAAATAAAGGACATTATTGTTCAAAAACGTAATAATAGAGGGGTTACAATGTAACAGCGTTATTATAATGTTTATAGACATATGCATAGTATATGCTTAAATCTACGTAACCACAGGTCCACAGTATGTCACTAAGCAAGAACTATTTTACGGACACTGGTCACTAACAAAGTATCACACAACTCCAATTCGCATGCAGAAAGTAGCGGCAAAAGTTTACCGTGTTCATCAAAAGTTGGAGCACGGTCCGTCCAGTCGCTGACTTCACTTGACTTGTTGCAGCTGCTGCCGTCGGCCGCGTGTCGTCCCGCTCAGCAGCAGATATCGATCGCCGAAGCGACCCGAGCGTACATTGCCCCAGCCTCACCAACTTTGTGTTGGCCACGGGCCACGCCAACTTTGCGCTTGGCCACAAACTTTTGCAATAGTTGGAGGCACGCTAATGTTTCAAACGATTTACCAGCTCTATGAAGCAACCAAGCCTGACACAAATTCAAATAACGAAGCCATTGGAAAAGCTTCCGTTGCGTTTCGCATTAGAGATTAAGACACGGAAACAAGGGTGGTTTCCATACTAGGCACTACAGTTGTTGGAAAGAAAGGGTCTGGTTCTGGGGTGGTAACTGGCACACATGCGTAATTACACAAACTTATGATTGATATCTTAGAGCACTAACTCTACTATGACAGAGTACGAGTACGACCCTAATGAATGGGAAGTACTAATTAAATCTGCACCTTTCGAATAAGAACAATTCCTGTTTTTACCTGCACGCACAGGGTAGGTGGACTGGAGACTGCAACTTGGCACTAGCTTCTTCAAATAAAATGCCATACTGTGCCGGAAAGCACAAATTATTGCGATTCAATCTATAGGCATATTTTTTGGCGACAGCAATGGATAAATACATCTGGAGACTGCATCATGGTGTTAGATACCTACTTTAAGGCAAGTGGTAGACTGTGCCGCCGCTTGTTACAAATCCTTACGGTACAGCCTACTTATTTTTCAAGGTGCGAGCGATGCGGCAAGCGCCCGTTGATCAGACATCGTCAACTAGGCGCTGATTTTAACCCTATTCGTGGCAGGGGAGGGGGCAGATTCTGCCCACCCCTCAGGTTTTTCACAGATATCTCCCGAACGGCTAGGAGAAGACTCATGCAATTTTGGGACTTTTCCTACAAATGAATTCCGCATATAAAGTCAAAATTTTGAGTTCCTAACCTTAACAAAGGTTAGGAACAGGGCCCGGTTTTGGGAGTTTTTTTCGGCGACATTTGGCGATAATACGGAGATGCGAACTTCACGGCTTCTTCCTAACTGCCTGAAGTATAAAAGAGTTACATAGGTCTACGGTGATTGAAGCAAGTGCAAATTAGTTGATTTTAGTGAACTGTAATAATATTGCACGGCAGAGGCAGTTTCAGGGACTTGAAAAGGGAAGGTTTAGAGGAAGATATTTTTTTTATATTTTGCCTCCCTTTTTCGCTAACCTGGCACCGCCTATGGATGTAAATATGCTTTATAACTGTTGTGTCCGATGTCACAATAGCGCACCATTTCATTTATCGAAAAAGGAGAGAAAAAGGACGGTTTTATAGGGCATTTATTTTACCCCCAAATTTAGTGACCTGAAAACGCCTATGATTTTTGAATTTTCAAAAGTTACAGTCATATATCAATCCCCAATTCAATCTCTATCAATCCCATTAGTTGCATTAAATTCGGTTGATAAACATGACAGCTGTGTTGGATCACAAATACCTCTAATATTTGTAGTTTGTGCCCTCCTGTTGCCACCCTATCAAACATTTCGATGTTTTTTGATTTTTTAGAAATGTAGATCGTGTTGAGGGGAATCAAACGCCGTTTGATTTTTGAAAATCGGACGGGTAGATCTCGAGATCTCCGGGGGGGGCGGAATCCGCCCCCCCCCCCGCCACTAATAGGGGTAGCCAGGAGCCTGCCACTAATAGGGTTAAAGGCTGTGTTCTGCATATTCCTGAATGTTTCTGGTTGTGATGGCTTCCAACGCTGAACGCTCCCTCAACTGCTTCTTTTACTTCTAAGAGAGATTAGAGGAATCATTGTCGTTTAGTAATACATTGAGTTATACAGACTGCGAACCTGCAGGCTGCAGCGATATTCGATGACGCTCCATTCCATTTTAGGAAGCTCCATTATTAGCTCTACAAGGCAAACTGGCATACATCAAGCCTTCTTCATCCCAAGTACTTGATTCACTATATTCCAGGACCGTGCTAGAATTTGTGCGTTCACTGTCTGTCCCACTGTCATACATTGTATGTTAATAAGGATATTTTCTACGGGCCAAACATATGATATTTTGCACAACCAGCTTTTTCTCAAAAGTCCCAGCCATGCCAGAGTACGCGTTAGTCTCTAGCCCGACGCTGTGCCAACCGAGTTACATGGGCGGATAAAATAGATTAGATTGGATTGGATCAATTTTCAGAGAATATCGGTGATGATGATTGATGTTTAAGGGTGCGGCAAGCGTAAAAGCTATATGCCGCTTATCCTTACAAGGATGCAATACATTCACCTTAGACCCAGATATAAACTGGATGGATTCAGAGAACCATATCACAAACATAATGCGTGGACTAGAGGTCAAAGTAAAGTGCCAAGAGAAGACAGTGGATCACTAATGTTTTTTTTAAAGTATAAGATTGTATTCTACAAACAAGCGAACATCCCTTACGTTTTGCATTGAACAACTAGTAGTTAGTCCTGTTATATACGTAGTGCGTACTGCGTTTCGACGGACCTGTCCAAGCTCTTGACGTTTGTGCACAAAATACCAGCCACCTGGACCTTGAAGCTTCTGTCAGTGGTCGAGAAACGCATATCCTTTCCAGACAGCATAATTGCGTGAATTTCCATTTATGCTAAGTGTGTGATCCTCTCGCAGAAACTGCCGTGGAAGCGCGCCTGACATATGAGCTGGCAAAGAAGGCGTATACCTACTGCTTCTATTGCTTTGAAAACCTGAACAGTCCACAAGCACTGGCGGATCTAGGGGGGCGGCAGGGCCAAAAGCCCCTCCCCCATCCCAAGCTCGACAAGGGCAGCAATTGAAATTAGCCCCACCCCCAAAATCCGCTGAAACTGACGATGAAAATGGCTACTGCCTGCGATAAAAAAAAAATGTTTTTGCGAAATAAATATACTTGTTTGCCTCATTCGTCTTTCCTCTATTTGCTAGCATTTTGGTAGAAGTGGGGATAGGGAAAGTGGCGTGTCTGACGCTATTTTGGAGTGATTTACAACCAACTTAAGTGATAATTTTACACGCAGCGTCGCAGCCTTTGGTCTCCTGCTGCCTGCTGGGTGGCAGAGGAGCGCCTGAGTGAATTTCCTTACAAAGGTAGCTATTTTGTGTGGAATACGTCTACTAGTATTAAGTAGGGTAATTAGGTTCAGTCAAAAATCCCAATGTTCTTCTTTTTGTAGCTGGGGGATTCCACGACAAATCGACAAAAACAAAGTGAAAAATGACACCGTCATGTCACCGATTATGGCCAAAATTGGTATATGGGGTAACCTGGGGCGCTTAAGTGAGCTGTGAAAGTTGTATTGCAATGCAAGCAGTGGTTCAGGAGATATTGCCTCGGACATTTTTATAAGGTCATGGTGCAGGCCAATCATTGTCAGCCCATTTGACGGGGAATTTATGAAGCAATATAGATGTATTATATGTCATTAAAATGGCAATGAGCTGTTTTATAACATGGTGATATTTATTTATTTTCATTTTCGAAAATTTCCAAATTTAGTATGTTTGGGAGGCTGGATCCGGCAGTGTCCACAAGCTCAGAGTATCTGCCCTTCACTTGAACAAGACATGACGGGACGACGTGTTTTAAACGCGAAACGCTGCAAACACCGGCAACATTTCTTCGCCGTTTTTTACCGTCTTTCACTCACCCGTGTTACTGATTTTAAGATGAATCAATCATCCGTGAAAATTCCGTACCGCGTTCAAACATTATGGACACATCCTTCGAAACATGCTCAATCAGGTTCATCTTTAAATCACGTAAATCATGTACATAAATAACGAATAATCATGAGCAATGAGCATGCCAAATTATTGCCTTCCAATGTAAAGAAAGCTTGCGACGCGTGCTCCACTTCAGCGGCTCAAACACATCGTGGTCTGCCGCGTGCGCTGTATTACTGACCGGTCACCGCAACCACCGAATCCCGGTCGGCCACACACGTCACGTGACCTACCAACGACCAATCATATTCAGAGGGCACCAGGCCGGCCGGCCGCAGCACGTGACCCGCTATATTAACCAATCACAGGGCACGGGGTATGGCCCCACGTGACCCGCTATACTAACCAATCACAGGGCACGGGGTATGGCATCACGTGATCCGCTATACTAACCAATCACAGGGCACGGGGTATGGCATCACGTGACCCGCTATACTAACCAATCACAGGGCACGGGGTATACATCACGTGACCCGCTATACTAACCAATCACAGGGCACGGGGTATGGCATCACGTGACTCGCTATACTAACCAATCACAGGGCACGGGAGGAGGAGCCGGACAGCGTTGACCCAGTGTGATATACCAGTAGATGGGATACATTTCCACTTGTAGATACCTATTTTGCTCTTGATATTTCGAATTCAGTCTCAAATCAGGTGTAACGGTGACGTTGATGAGTTTCGCCTTTAGAGGAGGTTAGGTACGCTATAGCATGTTTTCAGTTAAGGTCACTTAAAAAATAAAAAAGTATAGAAACTAATGCATGGCAACCACATTGTCGAATCTCAGCTACTTCAGGAAAATATATGAGCTTGGAAAAAAATAAGCCGAGATTCGAGTAAGGTAAACAAAATCTGATCAAAATGTCGAAGAGGATGTTTTATTCAGTTGCATTTTATGGGTATTCAGCGTAGCTAAATGAAAGCACAAAATGATTTATGACGACAGCCCTAACAGTCATACACATAACTTTATAAAACATGTGTGACATTCAGCGCAAAAAGAGTAAGGAGTAAGCACATGGAGTAAGCACATGGCATGACAGCAGCTAAGAAACAAACGCATCTTTTTCGTATTTTTTCTTCTTCCAATGCCCGTTTCCACATGAGGGGAAAACATATGGGGAAGAAGTTGCTGAAGCTTGTGTCACTCGCTCATCATGCATGTCACAAATCCCGTTCTTGACACTCCACGTCGTTGCACCGTAATCTGGGTGGTGTGAAAATGGCACGTAAGAATTATTCTGCGAACCCACACCCCCTGCAAGCCATTCAATTTGGTCTGTAGAGGGGAGCAATCGATCATTGTATCACTGCACTGGTGAAACGCACCCGCATCCTATGGGTATTGAAACCACGATCTCAGATGTCGCAAAAGATGAGAACATCCATGCTGACACCTACATACTACCCGTTTCTCCCACAACGCATCGCACTGTATGGAATGGCATTTCGCGGGCATAAAGACGAGACGAAAAACGCCCGTCTGCGCCGGCGGATAATGAATATTACTTTCAAACCAGACAGTGCTGAGTCAATTCGAAGCACCCTGCCATCTTGACCGGTGATAGGGCACGCTGCCGGGGCCAACCGATTAGCCAGCGCCCGCTGACGTCACGGTTATCGATGTATCAATCATGTCAACATGTATACAATATTGCATCTGAAGATTAGTGTTTTGATAAGTGACTTAGTGGATTGTACTCGAAAGGTTCAAAAGCGCTTGTGTTCAATTGTTTTTATTCGACTGCGAAAGTCCTTTACCTTAACTACTGGGGGTGCACCGACTAATGCTCAGAGGGTGCACGAAAATCCCAGAGGGTGCACGGGCACCCAGTGCATCTGCCTGGCCACGGGCCTGTAATAAGCTTTTTTTCGCTCATCTTTACACCCGCCTTAAACCATGACATACAATACGATTAAATGTGAGACTGACGCCACGCAGGTTACAATAGGGGCTTTTCCGCATTTTGGCGAGATTTATTCGTGTGTTCAACGCTCATAGTGTGCGGGCGTGTTTCACCATGGTGATACTTGCGATACCAGTGTATGGTTTCTCAATGTTGACGTCAGTTATCTATTTGCTTGCATGGACGTCGAAACGGGAGGACGGGGGACGCGTCCCCTCTACTTGTTTCGGATTTTAACATTAGGCCTATGTATGTTGTATGGAGAGGATCGCCTTTGGAATGTTGATTCCACCCCGTCCCAATCAACTTTTGGTAGCTGGTTTGACTGTGATCACCTTTGTTTTAAAAGTAAATTGTTAAATATGTCTACAAATAGAGCATCTTGTTTATTATCTATAACTTATTTTTTAACATCTCACATAATAATTAAAAAACACTTATGCTGTAATTTTTAAAAAAAAATCGTAGCAAACTATATGAAAAGAAACTGGTGCTCTGAACGACTGACGCCGGTGGGTTGTTTTGGAGCGGCCATCTTTGTCCGGTATTCCTGAGTGTGGGGCTGGAGGTGATCACCTGACACACGGGAGTTCCGCGTCCGGTCCGCGCGGGTAAAACCCGGCCTGGTCCCCGCAGCCCGCCACTCAGCCCCCGTCCGAGGGAGAACTGACCTTCGCGTGCCCGCACCGCACCGTCTTGTGCACGATGACGTCATCAGGGATGTGTGACGTCATTAGAGATCAGCAGCGATCCGCCGCCTCCGCCGCTCGCGGGCAGTGGTCGGCGAGCTGCAGCTGGAGAATGAAGATAGATAGCTGTGAGATCAGATTGACGTATCCAGGTATGACTTGATAGATAATGTGAACCTCAATGAGATGCTTCGGAGTTCGTAGTTCGTTCGCCAATAGAGCAGAGTTGTATTGTATTGTTGTTGAATTGTACATAACGTATGCTGTCCTGACAGATTCGAAACAGCAGTTAATATTTGTATCTGTCCTTGATACCTACATATGTTCAGCTTAACCCTATTTGTAACAGGGGGGGCGGATTCCGCCCCCCCCCCCTCATGTTTTTCGCAGATATCTCCAGAACGGCTGGGAGCAGGCCCATGAAATGTTGGGACTTTTCATAGAATTGAACTCCGCATTTGGAGTCAAAATTTTGAGTTCTTAACCTGAACAGAGGCGGTTCCAGGGCACAGTTTTGGGTGGGTTCGGAGGCGACATTTGGCGATAATACGGAAATGCGATCTTCACGGTTTCTTCCTAACTGCATCAAGTATGAAGGAGTTACATCGGCTTACGGTGATTGCAACAAGTGCAAATTAGTTGATGTTAATCAAATATCATAAAAATAGCATGGCAGAGGCGGTTTCAGGGGCTTGAAAAGGGGGGTTTCCAGGAAGTATTCAATGCTTGGCGGGAAGCCAATAGAGCAATGTAAGGGGCATTTATAGCTATCAAGATGTAAAAGATAGCTTCTGCTTCCATTATTTGCATAATTTATTACATATAGAGTTTCAGGGGCGTGTTCAGGAACATGAAAAGGGAGGTGACTGGCATGGTGATGACGATATGCCAGCGATAACGGCGCAATATACGTTTAGCTTATAATAATATATGCACATATGAGACCAGAAAAGGGAATAAAGTCATTTGTTGCAGAGGCACGCTCAGGAATGGAAGAAAGGGGGTCATATTATTGCAAGGAAACTAAGAGGCATGGGCGTACAATGACATAACATACTGCAGTTTTCGGATGAAACACGCACCACAGGCTACTCTACGAACGATTATAAGATAATAGGCGAGTCCAGGTAGGGTGAAAAGGGGGGTAAGCAATGTTAATTGAAGTTGTAAGTGAAATAGTCACTGTTGACTAGTTAGTATCATAATAGCGGATAATATACTTATCAAAAGGTCTTGCACCGCCCCAGTTTGGATCCTGGATACGCATATGATGAAGTACAACATGCAAAAAGGAACTATCTACGATCAGTAACATATTTATAGTGCTGGGTAGCAACTTGTCTGCGGTTAATACTTTTTCCCAATTTTACCCCCTTTTTCACTAACCTGGTACCGCCTATGGCAAAAAATATGATTTATAACTGTTTTTTATAATGTCTCAATCATTTTGAATTTTCAAACGTCACCATCATATATCAATTTCCAATTCAATCTCTATCGATTCCTATTAGTTGTGTTAAAATCGGTCGATAAACATGAAAGCTATGTTGGATCAAAAATACCACTAAAATTTGTAGTTTTTGCCCCCCTGTTGCCCCCTATCCCAAATTTATATTTTTTATGATTTATAAATGTAGATCGTGTTGAGGGGAACCAAACACCGTTTCATTTTTGAAAATCGGACGGGTAGATCTCGAGATCTCCGGGGGGGGGGGCGGAATCCGCCCCCCCCCCCCCTGTTACAAATAGGGGTAGCCAGGAGCCTGTTACAAATAGGGTTAAAGGAAATAGTTCACCTTCAACATTAGTTTTAAACTGAGATAGCAGTTTTGTAGCCCGTGTTGGGAAACCCCTATCTGCAAGTTGTCTTGACTGAAAATACTTTCCAGCCGAATATATTTGATTTTTTGGCGAAGGAATGCGGTGCTGGCGAAAGAATGTTGCACTGGTTCTAGCCCGGGCAGAGGCTATACCATCAGCCAATCAGCTTGCAGCTGGTGCTAGCAAGCGAACGCCGGCCGCCGGTTGGCACATCTCCAATGCGAGTCTATCCTTACGCGACTATTTTCGAATCTGATTGGCTGAACCATTTGTTACATTCGCGTGACGTCAGGTGTCTCTTTCACCCGATGACTAATAGCAATAATGTGTAATAGCAATAAGCAATTATGCGATGAATAATAGCCATATGACCCAAATGGGCAATTACAGGACATATCACCAAGGCATGGTAACCACACCCTCTCAGGTTTCGCTGTAAAATGGTGTATGGGGTTATTCTGGGCGCTGATTTCGATTTTTGAATTTGTACAGTCGTCAGGTTACGGGGTCACAAGATACAGGCGAACGATAATTCAGGTCAAGGTCAAACAACGAACTTCGTTTGTCATTATATCTCAAAGATAAAAATACATATCAGGGCAAAACTATATATCATTAGAGAGAGGAAGAAACAAAGGATATGATGACATACAAATTTACCCCATTAAGTCAAATTTTGACAATTTGACCTGATGACCTTGAAGTCAGGTCAAGGTCAAACCATGTTTGCCTGCTTATATTTTTGTACACACAAGTTTGCTCGTTCAATTGGTAACATGAATGCAAAATTTCGCATGGCAACTGAAACTCCTTGGGGGTCAACAGCGGTCATATGTTATGACATCTGTCCAGCGAGTTTCCGAATTTCGGTTTCCTCCAGATGTAAGCAATATGGGCATCATTTGAAAGCACCTGTCCTATTGCATACACTTATGACATTAACCCGCGCCGTGCCGGTGCTCGGCGCCACCTTCACCGTGCCGGAAGGGGGGGGGGGGGGGGTAGACGCCCCGAATTCGGCTCTTGCGAGATACACAAAACAAAACAACAACAAAAAAAGTTCGAAAGTTTGTCAAAAATAATTTTGAAACTATATAGGTCATGTTTTTACTCAGGTCAATATTGAGGTCACCAGGGGTCATCAAAGGTTAGATATTCCAGTTTAAGGACTTCGCTTCAAACACCCACAAATATCTCGGGAACTATGATAGCTAAGAACAAACGAGGAAAAAAATCGAAAGCTCTACACAAATACAATCACACTTGATTTCCTCAAATTTTAGTTCAGGTCCATAATTTAGGTTCTACAGGTCATCAAAGGTCAAAAACGCAATTGTTTTGCAAAACAGGTTTTCGCAAATAGCTTTTTACAACAACAAAAAAGATAAGGCAATACTGTTGACGCCATCGTGTTTGACAAGGCGCTTCGAATCATATTACTGTTGACCAGGTCAGGTCAACTTAAAATTTGACCTCAGGTCAAGGTCAAGTGGTGACCCAAATAGGTCATGTTGCATATTGGGAGACGTGTATCGACGAGATAATTACATTGGTGCCGCCTTCACTTCTCTATCTGCATTCTGTCGAGAGGTAAGGACAAAACAGATGTTGGTGACCTCGGATGACCTTGGCTGACTCTGTAGGGATCACTGAACAAAATTGCACCTGGATCATCAATAATGACATATGATAACACGATCCAGAAGGACTTGACCTGATATCATGCGTATCCTCGGAATAGGAAGCATTTGAATATTTCCCCATTCGCTTATAATAGTGAGGTCACGAAATTGATCCGACCCTAGCTCACAGATATCCAAAATCTGAGATAAACAATTTGCAAGCACTATGACCTTATGAAATCATGTAAGTTTGAAAGCAATCGGCAACAAACTGTGGTTGTGGTACGACGGCAAACTTTTTTGGAGGTGGAGTCACGTGACCTGGCTTGGTGACCTGACCTGAGATGACTCGAGGTCAGTGGCGCACGCAGGGGGGGTCAAAGGGGTCAGCTGACCCCCGCCCCGAAATTTCTGAGGGGCCCATATTTCGGAGGGGCCCGTTTCTGGTAGGGGCCCGGTCTTGGTCAGGCCCGATCGAGGTAGGGGCCCGGTGCTGGCAAAGGCGTGGCATGGGATGATGGGCCAGGTCACAACAGGGCCCGGTCCTCGCATATTCTTGACACGGGCCCGTTTCTGGTAGGGGCCCGGTCTTGGTCAGGCCTGATGGAGGCAGGGGCCCGGTGCTGGCAAAGGCGTGATATGGGGCCCGGTCAGAACGAGAGCCCGGTACTTGAACATTATTGATGCGGGCCCGTTTCTGGTAGGGGCCCGGTCTTGGTCAGGCCCGATCGAGGCAGGGGCCCGGTGCTGGCAAAGGCGTGATATGGGGCCCGGTCAGAACGAGGGCCCGGTCACAACAGGGCCCCGTCATTGCATATTCTTGATACGGGCCCCGTTTCTGCAAGGGCCCGGTCTTGGTCAGTTCCGATCGAGGCAGGGTCCCGGTGCTGGCAAAGACGTGGCATGGGGCCCGGTCAGGACGAGGGCCCGGTCACAACAGGGCCCGGTCCTCGCATATTCTTGATACGGGCCCGTTTCTGGTAGGGGCCCGGTCTTGGTCAGGCCTGATCGAGGCAGGGGCCCGGTGCTGACAAAGGCGTGATATGGGGCCCGGTCACAACAGGGCCCGGTCCTTGCATATTCTTGATACGGGCCCGTTTCTGGTAGGGGCCCGGTCTTGGTCAGGCCTGATCGAGGCAGGGGCCGGTGCTGGCAAAGGCGTGGCATGGGGCCCGGTCAGGACGAGGGCCCGGTCATAACAGGGCCCGGTCCTCGCATATTCTTGATACGGGCCCGTTTCTGGTAGGGGCCGGTCTTGGTCAGGCCCGATCGAGGCAGGGGCCCGGTGCTGGGAAAGACGTGATATAGGGCCCGGTTAAAACGAAGGCCCGGTCACAACAGGGCCCGATCCTTGCAAATTCTTGATACGGGCGTATTTGATATTGATACGTATTTTTTACATTATCCATTGTTGCTTCAGGAAATGGTTTATGACAACTTTTGGCAACATGATGGTGGGCGCGAATGACGTAGTCGCGGCGCTCTAAAACCCCAACGATGATGATGATGACATAACTACCGGGGATCGGACTGCCTAACCTGCCTAACCTGTAAAATATAATTTTTGTTGTTGTCATTTACCTCATTTCGTCAAATTTACTCTCGAAAGCACGGCGGGGGCGGCCCCCCCCCCCCCCCTGGAGGCCAGGAGGGCCCTTTTTGGCGCGCGAGGGCAAAGGGTCGACGAGACCGCGCGAAGCGCAATATCATAGGCTCTGTACTACACGAAGCGTGGTCTTTAGAGAGTTTAGAGGACTTCAGAGGGCCTTTAGGGCCACCAGGGCTCTCTCTGAAAGACCAGAGGGCCCCTTGGACGTTCAAAAGAGCCCTGTGCATGTCAGAGGGGCCCCTGGCCAGACCGAAAGGGCCCCTGAGCGGGTCAGAGGGCCCCTGAGCACGTCGAATGGGCCCCCTGAAAACGTCGAATGGGCCCCTAGCCAGCACAGAGGGGCCCCTGGGCAGGTTGAGAGGCCCCTGAGCATGTCGACAGGGCGACAAAGTGGCCAGCGCAGTCTTTTGCCAGGGCATAAGGGCCCCTGAGCCGGTTGGAGGGCCCCTGGGAAGTGAAGAGGGCCCCTGTGCAGGTCAGAGGGGCCCTGACCAGACCGAAAGGGCCCCTAGGTGGGTCAGAAGGGTCCCTGAACATGCCGCATGTGCCCCTACCCAGCACGGAGGGACCCCAGGGCAGGTCCGAGGGCCCTCGGAGCATGTCGCAAGGCCACAAAGCAGCCAGCGCAGTCCCTTGCTAGGTCGGAAGGGCCCCTTAGAAGGTTAAAGGGCCCCTGGAGAGACCAGAGGGCCCCTGGAAAGTTAAAAGGGCCCCTGCGCAGATCGGAGGGGCCCCCGACCAGACCGAAAGGACCCCTGGGCGGATATGAAGGGCCCCTGAACATGCCGCAGTGGCCCCTGGCCAGCACGGAGGGGCTCCAGGGCAGGTCGGAGGGCCCCTTGAGCATGTCGGCAGGGCGACAAAGCAGCCAGCGCAGGCCGACCAGAAGAGTCGCTGGGCCGATCGGAGGGGCTCCTGTGCAAGTCAGAGGGCCCTGGCTAGACCGAAAGGGTCCCTGGGCCGGTCGGAAGGCCCCTTGAACATGCCGGATGAGTTCCTAGCCAGACTGGAGGAGCCCCTGGGCAGGTCGGAGGGGCCCCTAGCAGGGGCGGCGGATTTCGGGGGCAGGGTACCCAAAATTCCCCCCAGTCGAAAATCCTGGGGGGGGGGCAAAGGGTAGTTTTGCCCCCCCCCCCAGATTTTAGCCTGCTCAATCTGGGGGCAACATGACCCTTCCCCTCCCCAGGATTTTCATTTGAGGGGGGATTTTGGGTAACCTGCGCCCCGCAATCCGCCGCCCCTGTCCCTGAGCATGTCGGCAGGGCGACAAAGCAGCCAGTGCAGTCCCTGGCCAGGTCGGAAGGACCTCTGAACAGACTGAAGGGCCCCTTGACACACACTAGGGGCTTCTTGGAAGGTCAGAGGAGTCCCTGGTCAGACCGGAACAGTCAAAGCACGTAGAGATCCCAGATGAAGATTAAATACAAAGAGGACATACTTCACAACACAAATATTAAAAGCGGAGCTTTCGGGTATATTGTAACACCCTTCGTCAGGGTGCTACAATATACCCGAAAGATCCGATTTTATTTTTCCTGTAGAGTAAGCCCTCTTTGTATTATATATATCACCCACTCCACATCATGTATTTTCGCTTCGCGGATACCAGATGAGTCCCTGAACAGGTCGGAAGGGCGTATAAAAGGTCAGAGGGGCCCCTAGACGATCTGAAGGACCTTGGGCCTTTCAACAGTAAGAATACAGTTGTACAGGGAATAAAACTCAAAATTTTCGCGCCGCTCCGCGGCGCAATTTAATTACAAATTCAATTATATGCGGGTTAGGGAAAAAATCGGTCAGTTTCTCGGCGCATTTATGTGTTATGTTGATACTTTCCTATATTATTGGCCAAAATAGTTCACTTTAGCACTTTTTCCCCGCACTTCTAAACGCACAATATAGCAATTTTAGAGGTCCGCACCATACGCAATGCGACGCATTGATGAGAAAGCAACCCAGGGCAAAATGCTCAAAATTTTCGCGCCGCTCCGCGGCGCAATTTGTTTAAGAGTTCCAGGTCTTGAGCTTAAACAAAAATATTCAAAGTTGGTATTACTGATTCCAAATTCGTGTCGCTGGTTCCAAAGTTGGTGTCGCAGTTTGCTAACTCCAGCTCCTAAACGTTGGTATGGCCCATGCCATACCTGCCATACTGCATTTTACAGCCTTGTAACGTGCCTTTTCATGCGTTTTTTTTTGGGGGGGAGGGGCCTTTCAACGCTTGGGAAGGAGCCCTTTCAACGCTCGGGAAGGGGCCCTTTCGAGGCGCCGCCCTCCCCCCCCCCCCCTGGACGAAATCCTGGCTACGTGCCTGCAGGCAGTCACCTTACACGACATTGACAAGACAATTATAATGTCTCAGGTCCCATGCTGTACGGGGCCCGCTCAAAAACAAGTGACCGAAATCCGCGAAGTTTTCTAAAAACGGATGGGGGCCCGCTCACAAGGGGGCCCGCTTTTAGGGCTCTGACCCCCCCGAAATGGAATCCTGCGTGCGCCACTGCTCGAGGTAAATAATTTAACACAATGTGGGTAATTGATGCCCGAACAGCTGTACAAAAAAATGGCGGCGCGCAGCGCCGCCGTTCTTCTACTATTTTTGAAAAACCGTAAGATCCCCCTGGCACGGCGCGGGTTAATTTCCCATTTAAATACAAATAAATAACAATAAATCGGATAATACAATACTAAATAATATAAACAATTCGTATTGTCCTCTGATGGACATCCGATGTGACGGCATTGCGCACCAAGTACCGAAATTACCGAAATACTGAAATTCGTAAACTCGCTGGGGAAATGAGGGCATGGGTTAATTAACCTGGCATTGACTGGGGTCTCAGCCGAACACCATTGACTGGGGGGGGGGGGGGGTGTTAACCCCCCCCCCCCCCCTGGTTATCTTCCGAACCAATAATCCCAGCGAGACGCGCAAGGCGGCATTCGAAATCTTTCAATGAAGCGAATCTCGAACATGCTAAAAAATGTCAAAGTGAGGTAAAATGTCAGGTCACGGTCAGGGCAAAGGTCAAAATCGACGTTTTTGAGTTTATGGGCCATACTTTCCATCCAAAGCCTTCGATTACGACCATTTGAACACAAAGTGCTGCCAAAGGTATGATAAACATCGCGCATGAGCTAAAGTGAGATTGTTGGCAAAAGTCAAGGTCAGGTCACAAAAGGTCACTATGTGCAAAATATCTACGAAAATCATGCAACACATGTTTTATGGGCTATTTTCCACATATAATTAGATAGTGATAGTCATTGTACCACCTTACGTCATTTATGTGAAGTTAGTGTCAAGTTTAGGTCAAGTTCAAGTCACTGAAGGTCAAAATTTGAAAATTATTAATCTAAATGAAAAAGGCATGTTTCTTAGATCAGTTGTATCTCAAATACAGTTCTGGCATTTATTCGATAGTGATAGTGATTGTACCACCTGACGTCATTTATGTGAAGTTAGTGTCAAGTTTAGGTCAAGTTCAAGTCACTGAAGGTCAAAATTTGAAAATTATTAATCTAAATGAAAAAGGCATGTTTCTTAGATCAGTTGTATCTCAAATACAGTTATAAGTCCGTATCTGGTAAATAAAAGCAAAAAAACGCAATTTCAAAATATGACGTTATCATTTACCCATACTTGATATGCCATAAGTCAGCCAAAAATGATATAATTATAACATTTCGTATGGTAGTTTCCCATGTGTGGTTCTCTCACATATATTCTAGGTTTTTGAATATCTTTGAGAAGAAAAACAAATTGTGGACATTGTTTTAAAAAAATATATATATATTTTTGGGGGTCAAACCCCCATTTGTTTTGCAAATCCGAGATAGCCATGTTGTAGCCCTTGCTATTTGCTATCTTTCAACGTTTTTGGATTGCATTTTGCTTAAAATAAGGCAATTGTACGGTCTGTTAACTTTTAGCTGATTTTGGTGTAAAACTCGCATGTAGTGACGTCACTAAATTTGCTATAACTCAAACAAAAATCGACGAAATTGCTTTATTTTTCACTGGAGACGTCAAATCGATGTAGAAGAAGGTACCCAAATGTTTACGTTGATAGCGCTATTGGTTGTTGAGGTATTACGAAAAATCATCAGGGGGGCGTTAAATTCCCCTCCCCCATTCAATAGTTGGTTCAGACCCTTGTTGACGCCCAAGGAATTTCAGTTGCCATGCAAAAATTTGCATGCATGTTACCAACTGAAGGATGAAACTTTTGTGTAAATTATGCACAAATCAAAGCAGGAAAACATGGTTTGACCTTCACCTGACGTTTATTCACCTGACCTGACACATATATTCTAGGTTTTTGAATATCTTTGAGAAAAAAAAAGATTTTGTGGACATGTTTCCCAAAAAAAAATTGGGGGGGTCAAAAACCCATTTGTTTTACAAATCCGAGATAGCCATGTTGCAGCCCTTGCTATTTGCTATCTTTCAACGTTTTTTGATTGCATTTTGCTTAAAATAAGGCATTTGTACGGTCTGTTAACTTTTAGCTGATTTTGGTGTAAAACTCGCGTGTGGTGACGTCACTAAATTTGCTATAACTCAAACAAAAATCGACGAAATTGCTTTATTTTTCACAGGAGACGTCAAATCGATGTAGAAGAAGGTACCCGAAGTTTTGCGTTGATAGCGCTATTGGTTGTTGAAGTATTACGAAAAATCATCAGGGGGGCGTTAAATTCCCCTCCCCCAGTCAATAGCGGGTTCAGACCCTTGTTGACGCCCAAGGAATTTCAGTTGCCATGGAAAAATTTGCATGCATGTTACCAACTGAAGGATCAAACTTTTGTGTAAATTATACACAAATCAAAGCAGGCAAACATGGTTTGACCTTCACCTGACTTCAAGGTCATCAGGTTAAATTGTCAAATTGTGATTTTAGGGGGCAACTTTTTATGCCATCATATTCTTTGTTTCTTCCTCTCTCTAATGATATATAGTTTTGCCCTGATAGATATTTTTTTATTGGAGATAAAATTGCGAACGTAGTTGAATGTTTCACCTTGACCTGCATTTTCGCTGACCTATATCTTATGACCCCGAAACCTGACGATCATACAAATTCAAGAATCGAAATCAGCGCCCAGAATAACCCCATACACCACTTTAAAGCGAAATCGGAGGAGGTGTGGTATACATTTTCCCCCTTGCCTTGGTGATTTGTCCTGGAATTGCCCATATAGCAAAGCACACTCTTGCATAGCTACGTGCATCCCTAGATATATTGAGTTACAAACAAACACCACTTTATTGCGACACCGTTTGACCATCGCCTCCCGATACTTCCGGCACACACTGTCGGCCGACTCGGTTGAGTCTCCAGTCTCGTATCTCCACTGTCGCCCACCGCAGCTGTTTACCTTGGGTGAGCGTGCTGACTCGCGCCACCTCCCCGGAAGTTGGACCGGGCTGCACTCACTGCAGGTCTGTGATCTGTCTGTATTACGTGTCAGTCGTGGCAGATTGTACATCAGATGACACAGTGAGGCACTGTCTGTGAGCTTGCATGTATAGTTGTTGTTTCATCATACGTATATGCAGTAGTTTTATGAAGATCAAACACATGCTGGGATATAAGTTGATTAGTTAGTAAAACTATTGAAGACATCAGTTAACCAGACTAAGTCCTATGTGTCGTCATAAATCAGAGATAGCTGTTCTTGCTAGTCATGTCATTCCACACACCCAGAATAAAATCATGTCAATCAGCACACCCAGAATTCCGGTCGCAGAGCTAATGCTCAAGGGAACATGCCTAAAAATGTCTGAATGGGGTCGTGAAATTTCAGTTGAATTCAACTTTTACTACCCAGCAATGCACTTCCAGCAAGCTGCAAGGAAGTGAGCATTTTACCTGGTGGCTGAGAACAGGGTAAGGCTCACGAACAGTTATGTATACCTATAGTAAGTCGAGCCTCTGTTGCATCAGAAATTCGGTCGGCACATGACGTCACTAAAGGTTGCCTGGCGAGATTTTAACCCGCGAGTCACGGGGGGGGGGCTTTTTTTAGCCCCCCCCCCCCCCCCCTTAGGAATATTAGGAATATCTCAATACCTAATGCAGATATCGACGACAAAATTGCAGTACCTTTCCGTGCATCATTTTTACACCTATTGAGAAAAAAAATGAAAAAACGGCTAAACTTTGCCAGGCCGTACAAATGCAGTATTTGAAGAAAATGCAATCGAAAAACGCTAAAAGGTAGACAATTACAAGGGCTACAAACCAGATATTTCGAAATTTCGAAAATTTGTTTTTTTACCCCAAAAGTTTTAAACAATTTTTTTTTTAAATGCTCACAAAATCAAATTTTTCAAAGATATTGAAAAAACCGGAATATATGTCAGATAACGACATATGGGCAACTACCATACCAAATTTCAAAATGATATCTATTTTGACTGTCATGGCATATAAAGTATGGGTAAAACATGACGTCATATTTTGAAATTGCGTTTTTTGGCTTTTATTGACAGGATACAGACAAATAAATTCCAGCATTGTTTTTTTAGATAAAACTGATATAGAAAAATGCTTTTTCATTTCGATTTATCAATTTCAAATTTTGACCTTCAGTGACCTGAACTTGACCTGAACTTGACACTTAACTTCACGTAAATATAGTCAGGTGGTAAAATGACTACCATTATCGAATTCTACGCGTAAAAGCATCCATAAAACATGTGCTGCATGACTTTCGTAGATATTTTGTGTGTAGTGACCTTTTGTGACCTGACCTTGACCTTTATCTTTTGCAACAATCTCACTTTAGCTCATGTGAGATATGTATCATACCTTTGACAGCACTTTGGGTGATTATAGGCTCAATCGAAGGCCATGGATGGCAAGTATTGTCCATAAACTCAAATACCTCGATTTTGACGTTTGACGTGACAGTGACCTGACATGTGACCTTAATTTGACATTTTTAAGTTTGAGTTAGGCTTATATCATTGAGCGCCTTCGAATGCCGCCTTGCGCGTCCCGCTGCGATCATTGGTTCTGAAGATACCAGGGGGGGGGGCTAAAAAAAACCACAGTGAGTCGTGTTACAGAATATACCCCAGCGACTGCCGGGTTAAGCTCCATGTTTACCTCCAAAGTAGCATGAAATATGGCATATCATTCTAACTATGCATTCTATCATATCATTTACCAATCAAAATGCATATGTATGAGAGGGAACATGGCAGGCTTGTATCCTTCATCACGAGCTCCTTTGCAAGAGGTCTGTTTAAGGTATAAGGAGTGAAAACATATTTTTTTTCCGGGCATGTCCGGCTTTCCCCGGTGGTTTATTGAGAACATACACAGCTGAAACATATACATGCCTTAGATAAAAACGACACGTCTATTATACGCATAAATTCAACTCGTACATCGTCCTACCTCTCACGCGATACGCAGTATTTCGCCATTGTGTAGCACGTCGTGCACGCAATCAACACCAGAGCGACCCGAGCCCGCGCACAAGCACACTCACACAAATGTCACGACCCGAGCCCGCGCACAAGCACACTCACACAAATGTCACGACCCGAGCCCGCGCACAAGCACACTCACACAAATGTCACGACCCGAGCCCGCGCACAAGCACACTCACACAAATGTCACGTGTACTTGACCTCATTGAAACAGCGATCAAGCAGGAAGGATCAAGGATATCACGTCACTCGCGTGACTGTGTTGACTTTATCTACCGATTCCTTTACGGAAATGTTTACATTTATTTTGGTATTTCTCTGTTGTGCTAGTTTGTAGGTATTGCATAAAATATACTATGATTGGTTTTCGTTACAATCTAACAATCCCATAAGTACTCGTGCGTCTCTAAATATGTCGTTAATTTGTACTGTACTTTCCGAGCATGACATCATGCAATCAAAGGCGGATCCAGGGGTGGGGGCAACGGAGCCATGGTCCTCTCCCCGAAGACTGTTCAGGGGGGGGGGGGCAAACTATGTTTCCCCCAGACGTGAAGTATAATACATGCTATACAGTTGCTGATGGGCTGACGACGCGCGCTCTACGCTCCTCTTACGACGCTCTCTACGACGCTGACGACCCGCTCTACGCTCCTCTGACAACGCGCTACGCTCCTCTGACGACGCACTCTACGACGCTGACGACGCGCCCTCGCATGCAATAGCACATCATGACGATGACACGTTTGTCCCGGTAACACCACCACCTGATTTGAAGGCAACGCTTCTGTTCAATCCATGACATGAACTTATCCGAGCTATGTTGCGATACTTCTCTGGAAAGTCACATCATTACATGTCCGATATTTATGTTTTTTGTTTGTTTGCGGCTGAACCTTACCAGCCTGACATGTCCTTTTTTGGATATGGGAGAAAAAGGCACATCAATATGTGTTTCGTAATCCCATGTTAACCCGCGCACTGCAGGGGGGGTTGATTTCCCCCCCCCCCCTCAGGTTTTTCAAAGATAGCGAAAAATTGGCGGCGCGCAGCGCCGCCGGGTTTTGGCACACCTGTTAGGACATCAATTGCGCACACTTGGAAAAACAACCTCGGATCATATCAGGTCAGGTCACCAGACCTGGTCAAGTGACCCCTCCACCAAAGATGTTCGCAGTTGTGCCAAAGCCAGAGTTTTTCACCGATCAGTTTGAAACTTACAGGATGTGATGAGGGCATAAGTACTTACAATTGGTGTATCTCGGAATTTTGATATCGGTGACCTAAGGTCAGGTAAATTTCGTAACCTCCCATAATAAGTCAATGGGGAAATATACAAATGCTTCCTATTTCAAGGATGTGCATGATATTAGTCCAATTAATTCTGGATCATGTTATTATATGATATTCTTGATGATACAAGTGTAAGTTTTGTTCAGTGACCCCTATTGGGTCATTTGAGGTCATGCGAGGTCACCATCACTTTTTTGTCAATAACTCCCGAAATAATAAAGATAGAGAAGTAAAACAGACATCAATGTGTTTGTCTCGTCGAGACACGTCTTCCCACATGTAACATGCCCTACTTGGGTCACCACTTGACCTTGACCTGAGGTCAAATTGTTAAGTTAACTTAACAAAGTCATAATATATATCAGTCGAAGCGCCTTGTCAAGATAAACACAATGGCGTAAACAGTTTTTTGTTATCTTTATTAAGTAAAAAGTTAATAGTGAAAAACGATTTTGCAAAAAAAAAAACCCATTTTTTTACCTCTGGAGCCTCAAATATTGACCTAAGATCAAATTTGAGGACACCTTACCGATTGGAAATATCACTGCCTGGCGTTTGCTTTTTCCGTTTGTTTTTAACTAGCATAGTTTCTGAGATACATGGGAATGTCTGGAGCGATGTCCTAAAACAGGAGAAAAACTGGAAAATTTTACCTTTGATGACCTCTGGTGACCTCAATTTTGACCTGACCTAAAACAATACTTAATACTTTCGATAGAACATGTATCAAGCTATCAAAGGTTTTTTTCTGCTTCTCGCTACCTAGCGTAGTTTTTTAGATCTCAGGGGGGGGGCGGAAATCAACCCCCCCCCCCCCTGCAGTTCGTGTTCGGCGCAAAGCCCCTGCAGTGCGCGGGTTAAGCAACATACAATCGTTTTACATTGCAGTTTACAGTTCTTACAGCCATTCACTATACATTACAATCATTACATTGCATTACATAGGATAAAATCATTACAATCATACAATCATTTTGCATTATAATTACAGTTTTTAGCAAACGAAAAACGAGTAGGGGAGAGTGCGGGCGTATTGCGCGAAAGCCGGCGTTAATTACACCGGATAGAGGTGACGCATTTAAAAGGTAAATGCTACACTATTATATAGTACCTACATATATTATCGTGATTGGGAAATCATTGGGAAAAATGATTGGGAAAGTGAAAGCTGGTCTAAAATGGCTTAGATGAAATGTCAATCGAATTACATGGGCAAATGTTCCATGGCATTGCATTGCATTCCATTGTTATGGCAAATGTTTATGGTGACTACGACCATGCATGCGATCGAAACACAAGAAAGACACCGAATATATGCCTTAAAAAGCATAAGTCTGTACAAACACCCGGTGGGTTCTAAGAACTACAACTAGATAGGCACTGACTACGCCGAACAGCGTCAGGGAACAATTCGAGCAGCCGTCTCCCATGACGCGATACCTCAGAGAGCAGATTGAAAAACGCCACAAACGTTACAGTAAACAACATTCTCGCGGACAATCACCTTAGAGAGGGCATCTAAGGTGTGGTGTTGTCCAGGCACGTAGCCAAGGGAGGGGGGTGCGCCCCCCCCCCCCCCCCCCCCCTCGAGAACATTTCTGACCATGGGGAATTGGCGTCGGTGTTCTGTTAGATCTTGTCAATACTGATAAAAAAGTTGACGTATCAAAGACATGCTTATAGAGCATGGGTGGAGTTTTTTTTGTCAAGAAAGTTGGTGGGGCAAAATGTAATTTTGCTTGGTTGTTTTGTTTGGTTGAGGTGAAAATGAACATGTTAATGCCGGATGACCTCTAAATCTGACAAGAGTTGGCGGGGCAAAACACAAAGTTGGTGGGGCAGTGGCCCCACCATTTGAATACGAAACTCCACCTGTGCTATAGAGGCGTATTTACTGAATGTTGTCGGCTCTATCGGCTTTATTATGCCTTCTCAGCTGCATTTCGACCTTCACCACTGAACTTCTTACCTGACCTTCTAACCTTCTGACCCTCTGACATTCTAGCTAACGTTTGTTTAACATACGGTGGGCATTTGTTTTCAACGTTTATATGTTAATGTTAAAGGGAATGGGTCACCCTGAAAGTTGTCTTGAAATTTGGCTATACGGGGTATTTCGAGCTGAAAAAACGAATATGGGATTTGTTTGGACGATAGATGGATATCCGTCGAAAAATGAGTATGTTTCTCTTTTCTCCTTCATGGTCGTACAAAACATCATGACAATTATGAAGTCATGCATATGGTAGTTTGTATATGGAAACTATTGCACACAATAACTACGGACATTAGGCATATATACGCAGGCTGCTTGTAACGTAAACAACCGTTGTGAGGACCCGAAACAAGTGTTGGGGAAATTAAACTTCTTCTTCTAAAAGGGCCCCACTATTCCTGTGTCGAAATTACGTAACCCGCGAGTTACTGGGGTATATTTAATAACGCGACTTACGGGGGGAGGCTATTCCCCCCCCCCCCCCCTCTCGGATCTCCGGAACTACTGGACCGAATGTAAAAATGCAAACGGCATTCGATAGCCCTGGAAAATGTATAGAGGGAAACATAACATTGTTGACCTCGGGGTAACCGATGACGTCACAGGTCAGGTCAAGTACAAAATGTTTGACCGTGTCAAAAGGTCTCGATGGATGGAATTGTCGCGCAAAATTGCGATATTAAACGCATAACCTGTCGATAAATCGGTATGATTCGTGTGTCTGACACTTCTAAGTACCTTTCTAAGCTGTTTATGACCTTGGGTCAGGTCAAGGTCATCCGAGGTCACGAGGTCAAACGGCAGATTACGGTCATTAGGCGTTGTAACACATGTGTATGGGTTTTTTTCTCGTATAGAACGCGAAAAATGACCTTAGAACATTGTTTGTTCCATATAAATAGAAGTAAAAAGCAAAAACGTAAATGCGTTTTTTATGCATAGTAATGCTGTGAGAAGTGGTCGATTTTTGTCATTTAAAGGTCATAACTCAGTCCTTTTAGAAGATATCGACTTTAAATTTGGTACACATATTCACCGCATACGTCTCGATCACATATATTCCGGTTTTTGGATAATTCTGATTGTTTCTTGAAAATGTTGTAATAACAAAAACAAAATTGGATTTCTCAAAATTTTGAATAACAAAAAAAAAAAAAAAACATATCTGAGATAGCAGTTTGATAGCCCGGTCTATTGTCACTAATTTGATTTAAGACAATTGAGTTTGTCTCAAACATCGTACTTTTGACAGCGTTTTCCGCAAACCATTATTTTGCAACAAAAACCGAAGAACATGACGTCACTCTGACGTCATTCCCGGTTGACCTATCATAGCCTCATATTTTTACTTTTGCCAACATGTGTATAATTGATGTGAGAGAAGGTACTGTAAGTTTGGTGACAATACCGGTGTTGGTTGAGGAGTTATTGCAAAATAACGGGAGGGGGGGGGCAAAAAATAGTCCCCCAGTAAGTCGCGGGTTAAAGGGATATTGCCACCTCCAGAGGATTTCTAAAAAGCAACTTAAATCATAAATGAATGGTGGGGATCAACAATCATGTATGCTCAAGCTCAAACTTGCTCCTGCAGGACCTAAAGCAGTGTATCGGCAAAGCATTTTGTATTTATTTCAGACTCCAAAACGTTGGTCCCAGCTGTGCTCAGTACTGGATTCATGATGGCCGCTCTCGTCCAGTTTGGCTGTGGAATTGGCGCCCGCCCAAAGCCGAAGCGTCCGAATTCGCCGAGACTTGACTTTGAGAAGTCTATCTGTGTTATAAGGTATAGGTTACATAACTCCTACGGTCCCAAAGTCGAGCCATAGCAATTCTTGCTGTTTTATTATGAAAGAGGCTAAGGTTGTTGAACATATAATTAACTGCATACGCTTTTTAATATTAAAGTGCACTGACGGAATGGTGGTGTTGAGTTTGCAACATTCAAAAGAAAATAACAGTCCGCAAAGAAGTGATTATAAATAGTGATGTGGCGACTCCAATTTTACGAATGCTTGGCAAGCATGAGTGGTGCAAATGTATTTTTGATCTAATGGGGGGAGTTTCGAGAACCAAATTTTGCAGGTGAAATCGGACACGCTTTATCGACCGCTACACACCAAAAACTCCATATTGGCCTGCGAGGTGGCAATGTCCTTTTAACGTAGGGAGCTAATTTTTTCACACAACCATTCTTCGATCTGCTCTACAAATCTGCTATCTCAGTTCAAAACCCCATGTTAAAGGTGAAGTATTCCCTTTCCCTAGTAACACAAGCTGGTAGTTTTGACATTGAATAGACGTTGAAAGGCAAATATTGATTATATATTTTTTGTTAGCAACTTCTAACATTTGTCCATAGCATATGGCATGGGCATAACATAACAACAGTGTTGTTGAATCGACGCCGATATCGAACATTTATGGTTGAAACGCAACATGGATTCGATATATAAAATCATTGTTCCCTCGCCTTCTCCGGGATTTGAACCGGCCACCCTCCGCATGGAAGACGAGTACGGAGTATCATACCACTAAGCTAAATCGGCTCATAGTTGAAAGGGCACTGTGCCACATCTAACCCGGCGCCACAAATGTCGACATAAATTTATATTCTGAATCCGAGATTTAACCGCACCCCTAACCTCCCGCCGCCCGGCGCTCGACGCTCGGACTGCCTCGGACGCTCAACGTGCGATTCAAACAACCGCCAGCGGCCAGTGACCATGACAACGTACTGGTCAACAGTCACAGACAGTCAACAACAGATAAATTAAATATCCCGAAACTGCACATAAAAACACTGTGAGTTTGGATATGACATTAAGTACAATATCCCATCTGTGATCTGAGGCATTTCCCTGATCACTATTTCGAATATGGTATTTTAGCCCGCTATATGATCTTTAACTAAGTTGTTGACAGTCAAGGACCAATATCGTATTGTACTTCGTCCTCGACCTGAAAATGACAATAAGTTATCGAAAGACAATGTTATGGCGATGTCATTTGGCTGTAACCGCACGAAATTAAATGCAATGTACACTTTCATTTATTTGAGGCTGTCATGCTGCCCAAGGCCTGCTTTTATATATATATATATGTTCTCACGAGACACCTCGAGCTTAACTTGAATGTTGAGATGCGATCGTCTTCTGGTCGAAACACAACGTTGCCCATCTACCAGTTATCAACAAATACGCAACGTGAAATCAATGGAAAATGCCATTGAATCTATATTGATTCGTTTTAGCACTGTGACGTTACATTTCAGCATAATCTCAACCAAAAGGAAATGTCGCATCAATGTAGTGTGCTACTAGGGTTAAAGGCAATGTTTCACCTTTCTGAAAGTTGTCAAATATACGCTGGTTGTAGTAGAAAATATTAAGTAAGTGCTGCTAAAAACGATGGTGATATTTTTTCACCCGAAAAGTCACTTAAAGGGATATTGCCACCTCCGGAGGATTTCTAAAATGTAACTTAGATGAATGGTGGGGATCAACAATAATGTACGCTCAAACTTGCTCCTGCAGCACCTAAAGCAGTGTATCGGCAAATCATTTTGTATTTATTTCAGACTCCAAAACGTTGGTCCCAGCTGTGCTCAGTACTAAATTCATGATGGCCGCTCTCGTCCAGTTTAGCTATGGAATTGGCGCTCGCCCAAAGCCGAAGCGTCCGAATTCGCCGACACTTGACCTTGAAAAGTATATCTGTGTTATAAGGTATAGGTCACATAACTCCTACGGTCCCAAAGTCGAGCCATAACAATTATTGTTGTTTTATTATGAAACAGGCTAAGGTTGTTGAAAATATAATTAACTGCATACGCTTTTTAATTGTAAAGTCCACTGACGGAATGGTGATGTTGAGTTGGCAACATTCAAAAGAAAATAATGGTCCGCAAAGAAGTGATTTTAAATAGTGATGTGGCCACTCCAATTTTACGAATGCTTGGCAAGCATGAGTGGTGCAAATGCATTTTTTTATCTAATGGGGGTAGTTTCGGGAACCAAATTTTGCAGGTGAAATCGGACACGCTTAATCGACCGATACACACCAAAAACTCCATATTGGCCTGCGAGGTGGCAATGTCCCTTTAACTTCATACAAATTAAGTTTTTTTAGATTTGGGTGAATGACGGTCATTATTGAGGTAAAGACCGCCGCTGATTGGCTGACAGTGGGATTGGCTGAAAAAGTGTCTGTCAGCCAATCAGCGGCTGCACCAGCCTGGAGTATTTTTTCAAATAGTAAATTAAATTGCTTAAAAACGGTTAAGTTTCGGGGAAAATGACCTTAGTAATTAGACATTTCAATACCCGCCCTTGTAGCTCAGTGGGAGAGCGCTGGACTTCTGACCTATCCCGGTAGTGGCAGCCCGAGTTCGAGTCGCTTCGGCGCTCGCTATTTGCTCCTGACTGGGATGGCCTGCAGCCGGTGGCAGCGGTCGCACTCAAGGTCAGGTGACGTCAGTGAGCGGGGCGGACCGTGTCCAGGTATGTCGGGCACGTAAAACTTTCGTCTCTAAATTCTGCCGGCCAACAGGAATTACGCGATCGGGTGGTGAGGTCAGGACATGCACAACAAGCTCTGCTTAGCGCGGGTCCTGACCTCGGAAATCCATGCATACAAAACATTCGGACTAAAAAATATAAATAATAATAATAAAAAAAAAAATACCGGCCCAAGCAGGGGCAGATCTAGGATTTTTTAAAGGTGGGGGGGGGGGCGGGCGGCTGACCCAGGGCGGCATTTTCGCCGTCAAGGGGGCCCATGGGTCTACAGGGGCGCCAAAGGTTAATATTTTAAAAAAAACTGCAAAAATTGCAAATTCTCTTACTCTTACTCATTTCCAGTTTGTCTTTTCGAGAAGAAAAAAAAGATAATCGAAAAAAATGATAATTTATATATTTGTAAAGCACTCTCACATGTATGTAGGTATGTCGTCCGTCAGTAGCACGCATTTTCGTCAGTAGCACGTATATTCGAGTGCGATCATGGATGTGCCTAGGTCTGTCACAGATAGGGTCACTCACCCCTCTCTCGCTCTCTCGCTCTCTCGCTCTCTCGCTCCTCTCTCGCTCTCTCGCTCTCTCGCTCTCTCGCTCTCTCGCTCTCTCGCTCTCTCGCTCTCTCGCTCTCTCGCATCTCTCGCTCTCTCGCTCTCTCGCTCTCTCGCTCTCTCGCTCTCTCGCTCTCTCGCTCTCTCGCTCTCTCGCTCTCTCGCTCTCTCTCGCTCTCTCGCTCTCTCGCTCTCTCGCTCTCTCGCTCTCTCGCTCTCTCGCTCTCTCGCTCTCTCGCTCTCTCGCTCTCTCGCTCTCTCGCTCTCTCCGCTCTCCTCGCTCTCTCGCTCTCTCGCTCTCTCGCTCTCTCGCTCTCTCGCTCTCTCGCTCTCTCGCTCTCTCGCTCTCTCGCTCTCTCGCTCTCTCGCTCTCTCGCTCTCTCGCTCTCTCGCTCTCCTCGCTCTCATCGCTCTCTCGCTCTCTCGCTCTCTCGCTCTCTCGCTCTCTCGCTCTCTCGCTCTCTCGCTCTCATCGCTCTCTCGCTCTCTCGCTCTCTCGCTCTCTCGCTCTCTCGCTCTCTCGCTCTCTCGCTCTCTCGCTCTCTACGCTCTCTCGCTCTCTCGCTCTCTCGCTCTCTCGCTCTCTCGCTCTCTCGCTCTCTCGCTCTCTCGCTCTCGCTCTCTCGCTCTCTCGCTCTCTCGCTCTCTCGCTCTCTCGCTCTCTCGCTCTCTCGCTCTCTCGCTCTCTCGCTCTCTCGCTCTCTCGCTCTCTCGCTCTCTCGCTCTCTCGCTCTCTCGCTCTCTCGCTCTCTCGCTCTCTCGCTCTCTCGCTCTCTCGCTCTCTCGCTCTCTCGCTCTCTCGCTCTCTCGCTCTCGTCGCTCTCTCGCTCTCTTCGCTCTCTCGCTCTCTCGCTCTCTCGCTCTCTCGCTCTCTCGCTCTCTCG